>APFE030909635.1:157716-206673 GCA_000404065.3 Pinus taeda | reverse complement strand
ACCCTATTTGTTTCTTTTAGGTTCCTATAATACTATTTTAGCCCCATATTATTATTGTTGTGCCCTTAAATTTTTGTTTTTATATAGGCCCTAATTATATTTTGACCCTTTAGACTCAAATATATACCAAGGAGGTATTCTCATTTGAATTGTTGGGCATGGAATCCCCCCACGGCATGTTTTGGGGTTCAAAGCCCAAGCTTTGAGTTGATATCGTTCTAAAGCTCCGAAAATTGCGGGCATGAAATGTATGTTAGAGTCATTGGGTTGTTCACCCTAATTTTGAATGTAATGTCGGCCTACCCATGGTCCGTGGACCATGAGATTGTATAAATAGACTAAATCTCTAAGTGTAAAATATAGTTATGGAGAGCGAAGTATGAGATAGCAAAGTATAAGCAGAGAGAAAGTGTCTAAGTGTATCTTGGGTCATAGAGTAGAAGAAGGCTCTTCAGCTGAGTGCGTAGAGGCCTAGTGGTCCGTAGCTAAGTGCGCGAAGTAGAGTCGAGTCTATAACCAGAGAAGGGAATAATAAAAGAAGTTTATTCCAAATTTTGTGTATCTTTTCTTGAGTTATTACATTTTTTATATCAATTGCTAATGTACTATTTATTTACTGCACACACTTGTATGAATGATTTACATTGCTAAGTATACTTTACGCATGCAAGTAAGCTAAGTTAATCAACTAATATTGAATTACTAGGAAGGACTGGGTAATAACATTATTCAGCCCCTGAGTAGGGCTACATGAAGGCAACACCTCAGGCTGCAAGGAACGGGTAAGTGTGCATAGCGACATGTGTGCAGGGTCGAACCACGGACCACTTGAACCCATCAGACATCTCTAGGTTGCGGAAACCTGGTTCTAACACCCTCCCATACTACTTCGTGTGAGACCTCAGTCCGCGCTCCACAAACTGTTGTTGAAAGGGCCAGTAGTACCAGGATTTGTTTGGCTAAATCACCTCCGAACCTAGGTGAGGCCCCAACAAGCCAACCTGAATGATCCAATAATTGTTCATTTATGTTATGTAAAGGAAGATTTCCCCCTCAAAGTGGCTTAATATATAGCCATTGATCTATCTTTTCTTACTTTTATGTGCTAATTTGATCTGGATACATAGCAACTTCTTCTAGTTCAAATTTAAGGCCAACAACAATGTCTTCATTTATACTCTTGTCTTAAAGCTATTGCATCAATTAATTTTCTCTTTTCCTGAGAACCCTGATTTATTTCAATGCATTTTTAAGTTCTCAATAAAAATCCACTTTTTCTTCAGATTTTTCAACCTCAACAATGAATATTATTTCATTCCTTTCTTCATTGGTGTTGCTTTCACGGTCAGTTTTTTTCCTTGGAGTAAAAATTAATTTTCTTTATTGTTTGCTTCTTCTTTTGATGTTCGGGCTTGAATCTCGACTCAATGTCGCTTTCATTCATATTAGCATAAAGACATTCAGATGCATAATAACAAATTGTTCCACATTCAAAACATTTGAAAGGAAATGTACCTTTGAACTTTTTAGTTCCTCTCTTGAGTTTTCAAACAAATTTAGCTTCTTCTTCAATGGAATTAGAGTCTTGTTGATCCTTTTGCTTTTTCTCTTATTTAGCTTCTTTTAAAGAAGATTCCTTGACTACCAAATTGTCTTCCTTCATTCTTAACTCATATTTGGAAATAATTCGATGAAGTTGATCCACAATCATATTGTCAACATTTCCTAGTTCTCGAGGGGTTGAGACTTTAGGAATGAATCTTGATGGAAGTGATTCCAAAAAAAAAACATACAACATAAATACTAGAGACTTCTTCACCAAGACCTACAATGGATTTGAATATGTTTTCTAATAAAAAAAAATATGAAGTAATATCCTCATCATATTCCATATTCAAGATTTCAAATTTTTGTTTAAGAGCTTGCAATCTAGCTTCTTCAACTTTATTATCTTCTTCGTATTAAGTTTGAATTTTATTCCATACCACATGGGATGAATTGCACTGCATTTCTTTGATGGATTATAACTCTACTATCTATGTGTAAACCACATTCTTTACTGCATCTATTGGAATCGAATTCATAATTTTATATTTGGCTTTTACAATTTCCCAAACTTTTTCTCCAAAAGAGATGAGATACATTTACATTATTATCTTCCAAAATGCATATTAGTTCTATCAAACATAGGGGGGTTCCCCATTGTTATGGTTTCAATTGTGTTTCCTCGATATTCAACCTTATAGTAGTGAGTTATTCTTGAAGGAACCTACTCCTACACCACTTGTTGGCCCAAAGGTCACACTAAGAGGGGGAGATGAACCTATGTGAAGTCAATTTTACAATTTCACAATATTTATTAAGAATACATTCATTTAGCAGTGATAATAAAATATATATCATCATTTATCATAATGCATCATCACATAAGCAACATAACTAGAAACAAAATAAGGAATCACATCACAAGGAGACAAAGTTTTAGGTGGAAATCCAAATGGGATAATACCACCAATTCCTCTTCATCTTTATCTACATTTCTTTACATCAATTTGTAGTCCCCACCCTGTTGGAAGAAACTACCACAAAAAATATGCAATATGCCACTTGCAATATGCTACAACTTCATTAAGGAACCAACCTCAAAATATGGAAGTAGCTACTCATTGTAGGCTACAACCTAATTGACACGCCAACCTCTTGAATGAGTAGTCTCCAACCTACTCTAATCCAATGCATTCTAGAATCCAATGTGATTGAGGCTCCAACCTCATTCTTCAACTTCCTTTTGGACCTTTATTTCATCTCATTTTCAATTTATATCCACTGTCATCATATATCATTGAATCTTCCATCAAAAGGACTATTATAGACTGCAATCACAACCTTTGCAATTGCACTTCCACACAACCTGAAATTATTGCACTACCACATAACCTAAAACCATTACATTTCCATACAACCTGCAACCATTTTATTGCTATACAACCTACAACCTTCGTACTAGTATACAACTTTCACTGAAAAGGTCATATCAAATAGGGCCTGCTAGCTTTCATATTGTTGCCCATATTCTACTTCAACCAGATCTTTGATCTTGTATTTCAAATGCTTTCTTGGAACCTATTTACTTCATGTATCTAAAACACTTTTAAAATGCTCATAGACCTTGAAAATTAACATAAGGGATTTTTTCCATCAAATAAGACTCAAAACAACATCAAACCCCTCTAGCTGCATCTATTTCTAAACCTCGATTTCCCATATTCTTCCATAATCAAATTTGGTTCTATATATATCCCAAAAACTCACAAAAACCATATTAAACCATATAACACATTAACTATTCTACAAATACTTATTTTTTAGGTGCATTCTAAATTTGGAAAATCCTCGGCTCCGGATCTACAAAATGACCACTGGAGGCAAACTAAATATTCAAAATCTAATATTCAAAATGACCTATTGATCACTACAGGATGAACCTGTAACCTCCAATCCACAATTTGCATGACTTACCAACTTCACCCAATGATACCACTTGTAACACAAAGTTGTGCCAATGATGTTATGGTAATGCTACTGCAACCAACATGGGTTGATCTACCATGGCACATAAAATATTCCACCATGTTGACCTTTACATCATGTTACTAGGGATTTTTAATATATATGAATTTCCATCATGGTGACCTCCACTTTTGTGCTACAGGGTCACCTGACTTCACATTATAGAGTTTACATTGTGATGGCCTCACCCTGATTTTATAGGGTCATCTTGACTTCATGTTGTAGATTTTCCATCGTGGCAGCATCACCTTCATGCTATAGGGTCATTGTGGATTCATGTTATATATTTCCCATTGTGGCAACCTCACCCTTGTGCTACAGGATCATTGTGTCTTCATGTTGTAGTGTACTACAGTGGCCTTATTCTCGTGCTACATGGTCAAAAATATATGAAATTTCCATTGTGGTGGTATGCCGTAACCAAGGATGTGACCTTCAATATGCCAATCAACCACATGACCATAGATCTAATCGAACAAAATTGTGACTTTGTTGAGTTGTCAAACCTTAAACTTCAAGGATTTGTCAAGAATGAGCTCGAACTTTTGTAATAAAAAATAATAACATGTCTTGTAATTTCTCGTCTGAACCAAATCATACCTCAAAGCTTTAAATATAAGAATTATATGTTTTTTACCATTTCTTTGTTAGATTAGAGTTTCGGTTAGTGGACCTGTGGTCATAAATCCAACCATAGCTTTGGTGCTCAATCTGGATTTCCAACCAATCATATAACCTAGTTAACATTTCTGGATACCATATGACCAACCTCTATGACCTAGATCTTAGGGTCTTTCATTGTTCCTTTGATGATGCCATCATGACATCATTGATCCATGTGGCAACTCGTGAGGGTTTCCATGTGTCATGTTATTTTAAACTTATTGCCAACCCAAAAATTCTAGTGGTCACTACCCCGTGAAAACCCATGTTGGTGTTGTTAGTGTCAGTCTTTCCAGCCTTCCTCCGGTCATCAAATACGCTCTTACAAAGTGGTTTCAGAGTGTTAAGGTCAAATTTTGTCATTTCAAAGAGTTTTCAAGCAAAATTTGGTCACTAGGCATTAGGTCTGGGGTTTGCTCTCACTCTTTTCAAAGTTGCCCAAATTCCAACCTATGTCACTATTCAGCTGAGCCTATCATCATTCAGAGGGTTTTCATCATCATGTCAAGTTCCATAGGGTCATTTTACAGCTTATCCATGCTTCAATTGTGCCTAGGCAAGGTTCATTTCCCTCTCCTAGGGTTTTGAAGGCAATTTATCTTGGACGGTCAAATCAATGGAAAAACTTGTTTCCTGATGTTCATAAACCTTCCCCTATCCTTAATGTACCTTATCAAGCACTTCCCAACACTCAGATCCCCCAAAATACTCATTTTTGCACAAACCCTAGCTTCTTGCTACAACTTGGCAATTTTCTAGGTTGGGCCTGTGTTTTTCCCTTTTGGACCCCTTCCCCTCAATCAATCTCTAAGATTCCACTTTCCCCTACTTCCTAACATCCCTCCCCATTCTCAAAAATTTCCCCAAGAATTTATAAGCCCCTATCCCCTTCATTTCGCTCCATTTCGACCAAATCCCTTGTTCCACACATCGGGATAAGTTTCACTAAAATGATGTTTCTGAGCAATAAAAGATTATTTTTTCAAAAATGAGAGAGGTTTTTGTCCAAAACATGCCAAAGAAGAAAATCATCCTTCACTTTTTTCACAGGTGTCATTTTTTGAGAGAAATGTCAAAGAATACTGTTGCCTCAGGAGAATCAAAGGCACCTCTGAAATGACCTTGGGAAAATCAAGTTTTCTCCCAGATTGGTTGGCCAAATGATTTTTTTGATGGGTAAAACGATAGCTAGACACAACGAGCTTTCCAATGAGCTATCATGAGCTAAATTTGGGTTTGAGGAAGGCATTCAAAAGTTGACTGCAACAGCACTCTTCCTTGAGGCTGCCTCATTTGGCACTTTTTGACCAGTCTTGGGAGATTTGATTTTTGATAGGTCAAATCAACTCCAAATTGAACCATTCCAGTTGGGTTGGAAATTAGACTCAACTAACTTTCCAACGAGCTATCCTGAGTCCAATTCTGAAAACGGGAAGGCCTCCAAAAGCCTCCAAAGGGGCACGACATGTCAGGCAGGGGGGCGCGACATGTCAGGCAGAATTGCTTTTGAACTGCAGAAAGCTGTCTTGGCAGAATTGATTTTTGACAGAGAAAATGAACACCAAATCCAAAAAGTCCAATTGGGTTGGAAATTAGACTCATAGACCTTTCCAACAAGCCTACTCTTTCAAAATTTGGCCACCTGCAAGTTCCCCAAACATATCTCCAAAGGGGCGCGACATGTCAAGCAGGGGGACGCGACATGTCAGGCAGAATTGCCCAGAAATGCATTGTACAGCCCAGAAAACACAGATTTGACTCATCTTGACTTTTTGAGGTGAATGATGATTCTCTTTGATGTAATTATGGTACTTTTATGACACTTTTACTCTTATGTATCTCTTCTAGAAGATTCATTCATGAAATAGGTGAAAATTAAATGAATGAATTGGTTTCCAAGTTTATAGAGGCAAGTTGTTATGATTGCCTAGTTTGTAGTGCTAAGTTTAGAAGTGGTTGAAACAGCTCCTAGGATAGTGAGATCGACCCCTAGAGGCAGGGAAAGAGGTTATATCATCTATATTATGTACTTTCATACTCATTTTCATGGGTTGGACTCTTGAGGAAGAAGCTATCATTGTATTATTTCACTGTATCTCTGCAATTTTTGGCTAAGGAAGACTAGGGTTTTGCAGTCCTCTTTGGGATTCTTGTGGACTCATGTGTTGATGGTGTGTTTCTCAATGTTCTTGTAAGCTTTGTTATGTGATTCATTTCCTTTCTTTACTTCTGCACATTAAACAATGAAGTGTTAAAGTAAGAATTCATGCTTGCCATGCTCTGCTTTTAAGTTTGTTTAATTTCAATGTTTTCTACTGTCTAAAGAGAACTCAAAGTTATTGTTTACTCTCTTTCGCTCTCTCACCTGTCATTCCTAATCATCCACCTCAATCAAAGGCATCAATACTGTCTCCTACCTCGCTCCAAAGAACCCCCTACAGAAACTGTGTCCAATCCCCGCACCCAAAATTTCCATCCCCTCAATTTGCCACCAAAAACCCTAAAAAACCCAAATCAACTCTTTGATCAGTTTACTAGCCTAATATCAGTGTTACCTTATTGGTCATCTCATCTATAGGAGATTTTACGAGATAGACCAGAGAGAGCCTTCTCCTGCCCCGTAGGGCTAGCTACGAGGCTAAATGGTTTGATGTAGCCTTGAGGTTTACCTTTCTCAGCCTGAGGTGAAATTTCAATTGCTAACATACTGGCGACCATATTGGGGAGAACAAACTTATCGTTTTCTCACTGACGTGTTATTTCATAAGTCTTAGACGGAGTCTGAAGATACGCCAGGTAGCCTTCGAACACGCTCTTGTTTTACATCAGCGTTAGTAGATAAACACTGCTTCAGTCGATCTCCGTGAGCTTGTGAATACAACACTTCATTTTCATTTTACCCAAATACATGTATCAAGTTCAGATCTGATTGTTGATAGTGGACAATGATCAGACGCTGACAAGGCTGAAATCATTCACTGGCGACTCCTTTCACTGAAGAATCCAGAGATCAATGCTTCATGGTGACTTCACTGCAGAGAGATCAGTAGCTTTGAGCTTTTCCAGATGGACCAAATCACAAGAAGATATGCTCCCTTGAGCCAATATCACATCCCCGGTTATCCAAATAAAATTCCAAAGGTAGATTGGTCAAGGAATTTTCCTACATTTAAAGATGATGGTAAGAAGGAAGTTGCTCTACATCTGGTTAGATTTCACATGAATATTCGCAAGTTGAAGGTTTATTTTCCTGAAGATTGCTTGATGAATATATTCTTGGCCACTCTGGAAGGTAAAGCCCAATCATGGTATGAAATTTTGTCGCCTGCTTGTATTTACTATTTAAAGGATTTTCATGCCATGTTCATTGAACAATATAAGGACTCTTATCCATCATTAAACTTAGTTCAAGACTGTTGCAAGCATGCTTATAGTTTTATTGAAAGCCTTGAGAAGTTTTACAAAGATAATAATTTTATGGACGTTGAGGTCATGGAGGCTCTGTACGAAAATCCATTTCAGCAGCATAAAGAAAACTTAGAGAATTCCCATCAAGATGATCAGGACATTTTGCAGCAGAATGAAGATCAGCAAGTTGAAGATCATATGGCTGAAATTGATGAAAGAGAAGAGCTTGTTTCAGATATGCCCACAGAAAACAGCAGCATGCAACCCATCAAAGAGAGCTCTGCTGTTGAGATCATAGGCAAAGTTTTGGATTCAGATGTTCATGAACAGCAAGGTGAGATCTTTGTGCAAGTAAGTGATGAATCTCCTTTCAATAATTCAGTAATAAATGATAGTTTGAGTGCCCTATCATATGAAGATAATTACTGTTTAAGCAGAAGAGAACAAAAGGTATTGTCTCCTTTGTCTGAAGAGGAGATAGATCAGCTCTTGAAAGGTCTTGTTACAGCCCAAGCTACAACAGATTTGCAATGCACACATAGTCAGGAAAGTGTTGGGGAAACTTCTTCCTCTGTTGAAGAAGATGATTGTCTTGTAGATCAGCAAACAGATAATGTTTTTCTTCACAAAGATGATAATCCGGCTATTATATCATATGAGGATGACTTACCATATACTCAAACTACAAAAGATCAGACCATTCAGGATTCCATTTCAGATTCTTCCTCATATATCTCATGTTTTGAAATGTTATTTCAAGAGGAGATATGCTCATCTACTTGTTCATAATTTTTTGAGGAACATACTGTTTCTAAAGCACATGATGAAGGAAAATTAGAATTTGAAACAAAGGATACCTTGTTCTTTCAGCAGGAGGTGGCAATGTCAAGTCTTCATGTTTTCCAGGATCCAATGGCAGATTTGTTACAGTCAGCAGTGAAAGTAATTATTGTTGGGTTCAGTGATGAAAGAGATCATGGTCAGCTATGGTTTTGGATGCCCAGTTACCAGTATCTATTGTTGATCATGAGATCTGATTGGGAGAATCAGTCAAGAAGGCATATGCTTGATTGGTTACATTGGCATTATGATATAGTTTGATGGTATGTTGTCTTGTAACCTAGGCGGTTATGTACTGCCATCAAGTTTTAAGTTTTCAGTTTAGGTTTTGAGTTAATTTGTTAGAATCAAGTTTCTTCCATGATTTCAATTTGTCATCGAGTCAGTTTGAGTCAAGTTTCAGTTAAGTTTCAGTCAGTTGTTAAAGTCAATAAAGCTGTCCCGGTTTGGGTCACATATGTAAATAATGACTCCATTGCCCAATGGCTGAAAGCACTGGTATGCTCTCCCAGAGGTCTAAAGTTCTTGGTACCTCCAAGGAGCTACCATCCCCATTGGAGCCAATGTTAGTGTCAGTCTTTCCAGCCTTCCTCCAGTGATCAAATATGCTCTTACAAAGTGATTTTGAAGTGTCAAGGTCAAATTTTGTCATTTCAGTGAGTCTTCAAGCAAAATTTGGTCACTAGGCATTAGGTCTAGGGTTTGCTCTCACTCTTTTCAAAGTTGCCCAAATGCCAACCTATGTCACTATTCAGCTGAGCCTATCATCATTCATAGGTTTTTCATCATCATGTCAAGTTCCATAGGTTCATTTTACATCTTATCCATGCTTCAGTTGTGCCTAGGCAAGGTTCATTTCCCTCTCCTAGAGTTTTGAAGCCAATTTCTCTTGGAAGGTCAAATCAATGGCAAAAATTGTTTCCTGATGTTCATACACCTTCCCCTATCCTTAATGTACCTTATCAAGCACTTCCCAACACTCAGATCGCCCAAAATCCTCATTTTTGCACAAACCCTAGTTTCTTGCTACAACCTGGCAATTTTCTAGGTTGGGCCTGTGTTTTCCCCTTTTGGACCCCTTCCCCTCAATCAATCTCTGAGATTCCACTTTCGCCTGCTTCCTAACATCCCTCCCCATTCCCCAAAATTTCCCCAAGAATTTAGAAGCCCCTATCCTCTTCATTTCGCTCCATTTCGACCAAATCCCTTGTTCCACACATCGGGATATGTTTCACTAAAATGATGTTTCTGAGCAATACAAGATGATTTTTTCAAAACTAAGAGAGGTTTTTGTCCAACACATGCCAAAGAAGAAAATCCTCCTTCACTTTTTTCACAAGGGTCATTGTTTGAGAGAAATGTCAAATAATACCGTTGCCTCAGGAGAACCAAAGGCACCTCTGAAATGACCTTGGGAAAATCAAGTTTTCTCCTAGCTTGGTTGGCCAAATGATTTTCTTGACGGGTAAAATGATAACTAGACACAACGAGCTTCCAAATTAGCTATCATGAGCTAAATTTGGGTTTGAGGAAGGCATTCAAAAGTTGACTGCAACAACACTCTTCCTTGAGGCCACCTCATTTGGCACTTTTTGACCAGTCTTGGGAGCTTTGATTTTTGATAGGTCAAATCAACTCCAAATTGAATCATTCCAGTTGGGTTGTCAATTAGACTCAAATACCTTTCCAAAGAGCTATCCTTTATCCAATTCTGACACCGGGAAGGCCTCCAAAAGCCTCCAAAGGAGCGTGACATGTCAGGTAGGGGGGCGCGACATGTCAGGCAGAATTGCTTTTGAACTGCAGAAAGCTGTCTTGGGAGAATTGATTTTTGACAGGGCAAATGAACTCCAAATCCAAAAAGTCTAGTTGGTTTGGAAAGTAGACTCACAGAAATTTCCAACACGCCTACTCTTGCCCAATTTTGCCACCTGCAAGTGCCCCAAACATGGCTCCAAAGGGGCGCGACATGTCAGGCAGGGGGGCGCGACATGTCAGGGAGAATTGCCCAGAAATGCACTGTACAGCCCAGAAAACGCAGATTTGACTCAGTTTGACTTTTTGAGGTGAATGTTGATTCTCTTTGATGTAATTATGGTACTTTTATGACACTTTTACTCTTATGTATCTCTTCTAGAAGATTCATTCATGAAATAGGTGAAAATTAAATGAATGAATTAGTTTCCAAGTTTATAGAGGCAAGTTGTTATGATTGCCTAGTTTGTAGTGCTAAGTTTAGAAGTGGTTGAAACAGCTCCTAGGATAGTGAGCTCGACCCCTAGAGGCAGGGAAAGAGGTTAGATCATATATATTATGTACTTTCTTACTCATTTTCATGGTTGGACTCTTGAGGGAGAAGCTATCATTGTATTATTTCACTGTATCTCTGCAATTTTTGGCTAAGGAAGACCAGGGTTTTGCAGTCCTCTTTGGGATTATTGTGGACTCATGTGTTGATGGTGTGTTTCTCAATGCTATTGTAAGCTTTGTTATGTGATTCATTTCCTTTCTTTATTTCTGCACATTAAACAAATGAAGTGTTAAAGTAAGAATTCATGCTTGCCATGCTCTGCTTTTAAGTTTGTTTAATTTCAATGTTTTCTACTGCCTAAAGAGAATTCAAAGTTATTGTTTGCTCTCTTTAGCTCTCTTTCTTTCATTCCTGACCATTCACTTCAGTTAAAGGCATCAACACTGTCTCCTACCTCGCCCCAAAGAACCTCCTGCAGAAACCGTGTCCAATCCCCGCACCCAAAATTGCCATCCCCTCAATTTGCCACCAAAAACCCTAAAAACCCCAAATCAACCCTTTTGATCAGTTTACTAGCCTAAAATCAGTGTTACCCTATTGGTCATCTCATCCATTGAAGATTTTACTGAGATCGACCGGAGAGAGCCTTCTCCTGCCCCGTAGGGCTAGCTACGAGGCTAAATGGTTTGATGTAGCCTTAAGGTTTACCTCTCTAAGCCTGAGGTGAAATTTCAAGCGCTAACACAACTGACCTTGTTCCTTTAGGGTGTGAAACAACACTTTTAGGGACTCAGAAGCCCTTGGTTTATGGACATATATGACTGGGGTTGCAGTGCCCAAATATGTCTATAACAGTTGCTCCCTAAAGCATGAGGTCATAAATCTTTTGATGTCGGGTGAAATGCTTTATCATGAGGATTCAAGGTTTTTTGAACTGGAAGGTGACCTGAAATAAGATAAAATACAATACATTATCTTCATAATATTTTCATGATCTAGCTGAGGCGGGCATTCCCATGCTCAGCTTTATAAATTCATTTTCATGTACATAGGACAGACAACCGTTTGTATGGCAGACTGATGATTTTGATAGAGTCATCAGCCTTTGATTTGGATGATCATTTGTGCAACAATGATGTACATTTAATGTCTTTATTTTCTTGAATATATCGCAGCCCGGATGGATGAAACTAGATCCGAGGTCTTCAAACTTGTTTAATATTCGCCCGAAGTACAAGTCAATCCATGTGAAAATATGTTGTGGAGTCGAACATGGAAAGACATCGCCTGATTACCAGCATATGATGTAAGCTGTTAACAAGCGCGAGAGGAATCACCGATAATGATGATGACCCTCAAGGTACGACAATACAATTCACGTGGTGTGAAAATGGGACTTGGCGTCGAACACCACGCAGAATCTTTTGGTCAAAGGCCATTGATGTAAACTTGTCGCCGGAAGTGAGAAACTTGCCATTGAGGCATGCAAGCTTCAAAGTACTGAAAGGGTTGTTCCTAGGTCAACTTCTTGGATAATGAGTTGTCGTCGACAAGAAGTGACCCGTCGTAGGAGGGCCTTAATGAATCCCACATCTACGACACAGAATAGAGCAAATGATTTTGTGGAGGTGAAAACGATCTGATGATACAGGGTTCAGGGTGGTGGTCATGAAAGAATGAAGCATGAAGGTATTGCAGCGGGTGAGACACAAGCTGGGTTGGTGAATTCCCTGATCAACTTCTCTTGAACATATCAGTGACACTGAAATGGATTGGTATCGTTAACCCAAAATATGGATGGTACAATGGACCAATGGTAGTATGACTGGTGAACAGAATAACCCAACCCGACTCAATCATGGTGATGGAGTGAAAGTGTCATGTTCAAGAGCGACTCACTACCAATAAATTTTCTTCAAGTTTTTCTTCCCAATTTTCCCCAGTCATTGCTGACCAGTACCTATTTATTTTCATCAAGCTTGAGGATGATAAGCTATGTTTTAACGAGCCTAGCGATAGTGAAACTCTTTCTTGTCTCTATGGACAATTTTGTCGCTATTGGTTTTAATGAGTTGAACGACAAAGACAACTTGGTCCTTTTTCAATTTTAGAGAGTCTGAAAAGGAACGAAAAGGAAACTCCAGTAATCATTTTTCGTCATATAATCCCTTAAGTCTGAAAAAGTATAAAATAATATGAAAGGGATGAATTTTCGATAGTTTTAACGAGCCGAACAAGATAAGCGCTCGATCGTTTTGTGTAATAATCCCTTAGGTCCAAAAATATTAAAATCTAGAGGAGGGATAGCACTTCCGATAGCTTTAACGAGCTGGAGAGGCCAAGTGCTCGGCAATATTTTCATATTTTATGAGTTAGATGAAAATAACTTAAAGGAGACTCATTTTTTGAGGAACGAGTGATATTTTTGGGTAGCAGCTGATTCCAGGTAAGGTTTGGAACTTTCCAATCATGGCAGTGTCAAGAGGATGGCTAACAGAATCAGTCGTTGCAGTTGTTCCTCAAAAGGGTAAACAATCAAATGGAGGCGTATGATCGGCTAAAACAGAGTGGAGGTGATGGTAAGAACACGACCAAGGCTCAAAAGCTGATGATAATGCATTCGCAATGGTTATTTACTAGAGGTGGGTTCATTTTTTAATGAGCTTAAACTCTGGTGGAACATTTGCTCATTGCTAGGTTTAATTTTTAATGAGCTTGAACCCTGTTGTAACACTGCTCATGGCCTGGTTCATTTTTTAATGAGCTTGAACCATGCGACAACATATGCTTAGATTCAGTTTCATATTTACACAAGCTTGAAATGAAAAACTATGCTTGTTATAAGTTTGCATGCCCCCAGCATAACATCGCAAATCGAGGTGCATGCCCCCCAAGCTTCATTGCATTCAACACGGCGGTTGGAATGAAGGTTTACCTTCAAGATATTTGAAAGACTCGACTTGGATTTGGAAAGGGAGTTGTTTCATTTTTTAATGAGGTTGACACAGTAAAAGAACTATCCTCATAATTCACCGTATTTACAGTATTTGATAGAAAATAAAAAATTGAAGGATGATTAAGGTTGCTGGAATAATCTTCGTGGTAATTCAGAAGATGGGAACGATGGTGGTAATCTTCCCATGGTTCCTCTCCTATCATCATTGACTGAATGTTTCCTTCATCTATAGAATGTATATGAGACCAAGGATCTAAAGAGATACCATATTCCTTAGACCTATCTATCCAAACACTTGACGAGCGTTGATTTGGGTTTGCCCCCGAGGCCAAGAAAATTGATTGCTACAATATTTCTAAAATGGCGATGATCCATGCTATCAAAATGTTCAGGAATATTCTGAATCTAGAAGATATCATATTTCAAGTTCCTACCGTGGCCACTTCCGCCAGATTGTTTGGAGGCGGTAGGGCAAATGTACCCATCATTGTAGGGTATTTAGAAGGCCTACTCCGATATTTTGAAGTGACTGAGAGCTTCCGTGGATCATTGGAATGCTTCCCGTAACTTGTGAACTGTTGGGGAGAAAGGTTTGTTGGTTGGCGATTGTAATCCCTCCTTGAAAAACAAATGCAATCTTTCTGAAGTATGTCGACACAACAATAGCCATAGCATAAATCTAGGGCCTTCCCAGTAGGATGTTGTCATCAAGGTTTCCATCGATAACTTCAACATCAATTTCTACAGTTTTTCCCCCCAATTCAACTTGCAAGTTACTTAAAATCTTGTATGGAGTGTATGATCGTCCATCAAATTCTTTTAACGTCGTTGACGATCGCGACAAGGGTGGTGAGCCTAAAGTTTTCCAGCAAGTCATTGACATAATACATGTAGATGCCCCCTCATCAATAATTGTTCGATGAATAGTTTTGTTGAGGGCTTTCACTTGGATGAGGAAAGCGAGTTGAGCTGGTAATTGAGGTTCATATCCTTTATGATTAAAGGCCACAAGGTTGGAATACGTTGGGTCAATCCCACCTATTGATGATAATAGAGCTTGCTTCTGGGAGAGGCAATTTTGCAGTACCTCAAGTGTCGACATAGCGGATGGCGATTGGGCCAAGTCCTCTACTATATTATAATGTTGTGCTGCTCTGGCATAAGGATTAAATGTTGATTTGTGTACTACTCCCTTTGACGGCTTTATCATTAGCTCAGGAATGATGGGTGGCACAACTTTGGTCGAAGTTGTTGTCGAACTACTAGGTTGATCATTAGCCTTGTTGTTCGACAATTGTGGATTCCTGTAATCTTTATTCCTTGTCGATATCAAGGCATCATTTTGTTGCTTTGAAATAGACAACATAAGCACTTGGGATGGGGAAGCATTATCAATAGTAACCAGATTGGTTCTTGGGTTTGGAAACAGATCAGTCAATACCGCCGAGGTTTTTGAACTCTTTAAGTATTTCCTAAGCTTAGCTTTATGTGGAAAATCTTTCGTCCAATGATCCTCATCATATATAAAGCATGGATGACTTGGTTTCCTTTCTCCACAAGGGTTTGCAGAATATTTTTCAG
This sequence comes from Pinus taeda, assembly GCA_000404065.3. Lineage (NCBI taxonomy): Eukaryota > Viridiplantae > Streptophyta > Pinopsida > Pinales > Pinaceae > Pinus > Pinus taeda. The sequence goes on along the minus strand of APFE030909635.1, from coordinate 191,404 downwards.
CAGACGACTCCTCCTGTTTCTTATTTTTCCCTTTCTTTTTCTTCTTGCCTCCTAGTTGCTTCGGTTCTTTGCCTTTGTCAGTCGACACAACATTTACCTCTGAGGTGAGAAGTTTCTCATTTTCATTTTGACTTGAAACCGTACGAGCTTTCTTTGATGCAGCTTTTACGGTTTTCGTGCTAGTCGTACCTATCACGCCATCGCCGGCATGAGAGTCTTTGTTTGATTTAGGAGGAGGAGGAACGGAAAATTTTGATCTAGGAGCATCAGGGATTTTATCATAGAGTGTGCCAGACTGAGTATAGATCAAGTCTAGATATTGCGCACGAGCAATGACTTGCTCTTCAGTGACGACTCCTCCCTTTGCCACATCTTTTGTAATAGAAGGTAACAGTGAATTAATAAACCATTCAGCTAACAGCTGATCAGGAACATACGTTTTTGCCATTCTACGAAGACGTCACCACTCATGAATATGATCAGATATGTGAGTGGCCGTCATTTTTTTGAAATTGGTAAGAAGCTTTGTTCCTATTTCGTACCTTATGGGTAACTGAAAATGGGTTAAAAAGTTTGTGGCAAGGGTGCTGAAGTTATCAAATGAAGCTCTAGGCAATTCAATGTACCATTTTTCTACCAGACCAGTTAACGTTCGCTGAAAAAGGCGAAGCCTAATCGAATCATCGTTGAGAGTGTTGGATGAACACCACAGATGAAATGTCATCACATGATTCGATGGGTCTTCACTCGGATTTCCATTAAATTTAGGAATATCTGACGGTAGTTTATGAGGAATCGCCAGCCACCAAGAGGCATAAGCAATTGGATTGTTTGTTAGCTGACTTAGATCCAATAACTCTAAAGTCACCACGAAGGGAAACTGTTGATTCAGGTTTGGCGAAACATACCCAGGATAAGATGGGATTGCCTGAGCAGTGGGTCTTTGCATACCAGCATAGTGCATTTCATGCAGATAAATTTGGTAAGGTTGATGGGCATAACCACTATGAAATGATTGATGTTGACCATTTTGAATATACGACTGCCCATTACTTGCAAAGGTTTGTTGCTCAGATCCTTGGTAAACTTGTTGGAATTGCGGTTGTGATATTGCACCAGCCATGGTTATGAAACCATTTGCTGTTGTCCAATACTGGCTATTTGACCCAGATGAGGGGTAATAGTACCCATTTGAACTTGGGTTGCTCTGGTTAGGGAGCCACTAATCGGTGATTGCGGCTGTGTCGTTGAGACAGGAGGCTGTTGTATTATGACCTGAGAAACTTAAGGTTGGCATACAACAGGCAACGCTTATACTTGCGACACTGTCACAATGGCCGGTGTAGTGGGGATATTCGACACAGGTAGGCTTTGTTGCATTGAGTATACAACTCTTGGTTGTTGAGGTAGTATTGGCACCCAACTGCTAGATGTAATTCCAGCATGACCCGAATTCTGTTGCAAACTCCCATATGGTTGTTCTCCCGAAGGAAACAATGAAAGGGCATACTTCCCCCCATATGGTGGCAATCCAGTGCTCAAAGGAATGACTGGCCTTTGGGGACAGGACTGCCCAAATTGATACTATTGCTAAGGATCAATTTGCTGAGACTCAACATAAAAGATTCTGCCATTCTGGATATTATTCCAGACGAACAAACAGGAACAGACCATACTGTCGAAACAGTCCCTAGATGGTCTCCCTCTAGCGGTTGAGAGTTAGTTGGGACAGATGGTACACCAGCGAACATTGTTGGAATAGCAGCAGGAGGTTCTATTGCTACTGCATTAGGTGACACAGTCCTCGATGTCAATGGTTGTTCAGACATATCTAGTCTATCCAAAATATTTCCTAGCGATTCTATAGGAAATTGCGATGAAGGGAGACTAACTTCTGATGACGAAGCATATAGGGTGATCCCAACTCCAAAATGCAATGGAGTACTGGATGGAGGATCCTCCACAATCTCTTCTATAGAAATCAATCCAGGTGGGAGAGGGAGACCGTCAGGTCCGTAAAATATTTCTGGTGCCAAAGAAGGTATAGATTCTGCAGCAACAGTTGTTGGAGGAGTAACACCTTCCGAATTAGCTATAGACGGAGCTGGTTCAGGAATAGAAGCATTTACCGTTACACTAGGATCAGTTCTAATGTCCTCTTGTGACCGCGAAACTTCTTCTGTAAAGGCAGGGGTACGAAAAATGGTTGGAGTAACCGAAGTCCCTGAGGATGTTGGAACACAAGTTCCAAGCAAACTAGGGGACTTTGATCTGGTTAAACGAGTTCGCTTTGTCCAGAATAGTTTCGTTTCCAGAGTCAAAGATGGTTGACTCGTTAATCTCTGTGAACGACGGGGTTTCAATTGACTTTCTTCCACGATTGTGGATTACCTAATTAACTCAAAATAAGGGGGAAAAAGTGATTCTGAATCTAATGAATTTTAGACGCTTTGACACAACTTGCTTTTTCAATTTTTAAGAGTCAAGAAAAAGCTAAAGATGACTTTAGTCGCCTTCAATTTTTAATGAGCCTGAATTGGCAAGTGCTTAGATGGACCTTTTATTTAAAGGAGTATGAATAGGATCGAAAGAGACTACTCTAGAAATCTAGACAGAGGGATTACCAAACCAATCGCAAAACTGCAGAATACTTTTTACAATACGGCAGTCAATCTTCTCGAATGCTATGTTCAGTACATTGCGATCGATAGGGCGACATACACGACTTCCTAAGGATAAAGGATATAGCCTATTGTGGTCTCCCAATATATACTTGACAGTACATGGGAGCACAAGTCCGTACTGGCACTTGTCATCTCAAAGAAGAGGAATCACCCAACCTATGATGGAAGCGATAGTTACCAGGCTTTACGACGCCAGAATACGTCTCTAGCCTAGACTTCTAAATGTTGTGCATTAGGTTCCAAAGCATTTTTATGTTCATTGAATTTATTTTATAGTTGATCTTTCTTAAGAAGTTTTCCTTTCAGGTTCGCCGCGTGATGTAGATATACAATTCCTAAAATGCAATTTAAGATGATAAACAATCTTTTAATCTTCTTTTTGCAATGAAAATCCTAGCTACTAAGGAAAGATAAGCGGGATTCTTTCAACATAGAGCAGAGAGCACACACTAGATGCACTGTCCTAAATCAAAATCAACAAGCAGTCTAAATGCAAATGCACACGGATGTGTTTTTTTTCGCTTTCTTAATGTGTGAATGACAAAAAGAATGCTAAGTACAAATATGAATCATTTCAAGGGACAATACTAACAATTTTATTTTCAAAAGATGAAAGGAAGATAATGACGACACTTTGCGATTTTGAATTGAAAACTGATTTCGACACTTGAAAAACTATTAATTCAAATCAAATACAAGATTAACAGTGTAATCGACCATCAAGAACAGTAGGATTCTTTTCTTTCACTGAAAACGGCACTTGTGACACTTCCAAATCAAAAGATGACAGCTTGATTATGCCACCTCTTTTTAAAGGAGAACCGTAAATGGCGAATAATACATAAAAACATTTACAGTTCTTTGTACTATGGAGGCTGAATCATGCGAAGGAAGGGAGTTTCCACAGTGGTATACTAATCACAGACATCAAAACTCCTAAATAAAGCTGAAGAGACTGAACAAAAAACCAAAATCTAGAAGCAGAAGAGGTCTTATCTGATCATCGCACCTGTAACACAGGGAAAGAGCGATGCATCTCACCTACTACACATGGGAGGTGTGATGCATCCATATTCCAAAGAGGAGAAGGTGCGATGGTCTAGGGACGAGACCTCAACTTGGTTCTTGGTCACAGTTTGTAGTTTAGTTCAGGGGTTTAGGTCGAACTAATGATGGTTAGTAAATGAAAATCACAGGGGCTGATCTAATGAGGCTATTTGAGCCACCACTAGGGAAACTAGGATGGTTGCAAATCAATTGTTCAGTTTATAAACAAAACCCGGAGATAGACTGAAGCAACATTGATCTACTTTGCACTTGCATAGAAAATGCAGTTCGAAGGCTAGTTGGCTTGACTTCAAGCTCCATCTATAAGCTTATAAAGCAAAAAAATATAGATAAGCAAACAAGCTATTCGCTCCCCAGCGGAGTCGCCATTTTGTTATCGGGAAATCTAGTGTCTATGTAGAGCTGCTAGTCCCACTAAGACGTGTAGCTATCTTAGAAACAAACAGATTAAAGTTACTTTCATTTTCCTTTATGAGAAGTAGATAGGAGAGGAGCAAAGAATACCAACCTCAATCTTTCGCTTGGTTCCTTGCTTATTCCTTCTCCCCTTTTGGGGATCTTTGCTGCTCCTTCCTTGATTACTCTGCTTCAAAGAGTACCTATAAAGTCCAAGCAACATAATACCCTCAAAGTGCAGAGATCTACGATCATAAACAATATAGGACCAGATATATATTGACCACACAAATGCATATATTATCAGACATACAAGAATGTGGAGGAAAACTTGAATAGCTTTATTGATGTAAAGATTTGAAGAGAGGATTACAACCCATTGATCTGACCTAGCATCATCCTCCCAGCATGAAAGCCCTTCTTCACCTCATGAAAAGCTTAGATCACCCAACACTATGATCTTCCACCAAGAAACCAACAACACTTCCTTACAAGATACAAAATTCCAGCCTCTAGATCTCTGGGATGAGGGATCCATATATAGATGTTTGGAAGGGGGTGAGTCAGCTTCTGGGATTTTGACTAGTGTCCTGTCTTTGATAGTTCTTGGTTCCACTTGGAGATTCATGATCTCTTACTCATCTCTGGGCGAATTCAGAGAGGCAAGTGTCACAGGAGAAGTTTCTGGAAGATTCCATGATCAGCCACCTTGCAAACTGTCTCTGCCATTTGTCTACTCTCGCCCATCGCACCCTACAGAAGGGCTTTTCAGTATGCATGGCACTTTTTTCACTGAGTAGGTGAGATGCATCGCACCCTTAGCACTGAGCAATCTGTATGGTCTAGTTTTGACCAGTTCCAAGCAATTTTTTGTGGAGAACTTCTGGGAGATGATGTAATCAGCTAACCTTGTTCCTTTAGGGCATGAAACAACACTTTTAGGGACTCAAAAGCCCTTGGTTTATGGAATATGTGATTAGGGTTGCAGTGCCCATATATGTCTATAACAATACTACAACAAAAATGACCCCATTTATGGCACTTTATGGATATCATCCATTATCCATCACATCACATTTAAGAGAAAATTCTAAGGTTCAAGCAGTGGAAGATCACATCGAACATTAGCAACAAGTTATCCAACTCTTAAAGGAAAACCTCACCTTGGTGCAGAATAGAATGAAACAACAAGCAGATCAACATCGCAGTGGAAGAAGTTTTGATGTAGGTGATCGGGTATTCTTACGCCTACAACCATATAAACAAATGTCCCTCAAGCAAGGTAATAAGGATAATAAATTATCACCAAATTTTTTGGTCCATACAAGGTGTTCCAAAAGATAGGTACTATGGCATGCAAATTGGAGCTTCCTGTAGCTTCCCGAGTGCACCCAGTTTTCCATGTTTCATGCTTAAAGTAGGTTATAGGTGACAAGTTTCCAGTTCAAACAATATTGCTAGAACTTGATGAGGAAGGAAAAATCATATTGGAACCTGAAGTAGTCAAAGAAACAAGAACTCGACAGCTACAAAATTGATCAATTTCAGAGTATCTCATCAAGTGGAAGAAATTACCCGTTGAAGATTCCACATGGGAGGATGAGAATTTTATACAGAAGCATCAAAAAATACTCAAGCGTTGAGGACAACACTTTTTTGAAGGAGAGGGGCATGTTAGGTCCCTATAATACTATTGATTCCCCCATTACTATTGTCATTGTATTCCTTATTGTTATTATTGTGCCCCATAGAATCCCACTATTGTTATTTTTGTGGCTTTATATTATTATTGTTAGGTCGGCCTGGTTATATTGTGACCCCTTAGACTCCTATATGTAGGAAGGAGGTTTCGTCATTTGTATCATCGAAGAATTGTTCATTTGTGTATTGTTAAGGAGGTTTTCCCCTCAAAGAGGCTGAATTCTAAGGCGTTGATCTATCTTTTCTATCTTTTTGTGAGCTAGTTTCATGACATACTAACATATATTTATAATTGGATGCATGTTTGAAGGCTTCAACTTAATGATTTTTTAATACAAAGTTTCTTATGAAATACTTTGTTACTTTTTATCATATATCTTGTGGGTTATTAAAACTTTAATTATAATTTATATTTATAATGCATTTGATTTTAAATTTAATTTATATCTAAATTATTTTTAATTATTTATTTTAATATTTTATTTATAAAATATATAAACAATTTTAAAATTTAATTATAAATAAGGCCAAGTAGCTAGCATTCCTTGCCACTTGGTTTAATTATTCAACTTTGAACATAGTTAAATAATGAGAAAACAATGGAAGGACATACATAAATCAACTAACAATGTGTTTTTTTAGTAGCCATACAATACTACTATATTTATATTATTTAAATTAGCAAATTATATATTTTTTTAATGTATGCAACCTTTTCAAATGGTGTTTCTATCATTAACTAATCAATTCATCCTAAAAGGATCTTATTTTCTTACCAAACTATTATTGTGATTTTTCTTTATCATTGAATTTTCAATGAGTGGCTTGTATATATATATAAATTCATTTTATCAATTCAATATATTAACTTTCATATCAAAATGCAATATACTTGTAACCTTATGAAAATTAGTTATGCTCAATATGGTATAAAGCCATGGCATTGGCAAAGCTTACAAGTAGCATAAGTCAATTAACTTAGAACTTAATCAAGGATGATACTCAAATTGAAATTTTAATAGATGTACAATACTCTCATGAAATCTACTCATGCAAGAGATTACAAGTCCATAGTGAGTTCCAAACTCCCATACATGAGGAAATTATTTTGGATGGGGTGTATGTCATGTTGCAAAGTATTCTTGCAAATAGCGTTGTTAGAACTTAATATTCCAAGAAATCCCTAGTTAATTTTGGACAAAAATGGTCAAAACAGATGCTTAGAAAAGAACAAAAACATATAACAAACTATCTCAATTAGGTAGATTACACATCTGGAATCCAAGATATATCTACCTAATTTCGAACAAAACTGATAATAAAAAATTGTTAATGTAGATTAGACAATTGGAATCCAAGAAATCTCTACCTAATTTCAAACAAAATTTATAGAAAAAAATTGTTAAAAAATTAAATATATTGATAAAAAATTGAGAAGAATTAAGAGTTTTTATTTTTTATTTAGTTAAAAATATAATTATAAATATGGAAATTTGACATATCCTTCTGAAAAATTGATACAAAATATTAAAGTGACAAAATCCATAGCTAAAACTTAACATATGTTCAAAACTGAGGACAAATATACGACATAATATTTTTACGCTGTAAGGCGTTCCCCTCTGAAATGAACTTCTCTCTTATACACATGTCATGACCGTGCCCCATTAGATTATATGTTAGACGATGAAACCATAGATTATATGTTAGACGATGAAACCATCTTGAATCGTTCAATTAGGATATGGTAGTTGGAATTCCCTAACTTCCTTATAGCCACAAATTCAATCCTTTAGCGATTCAAGATGTAAGGCACATTTCTCATGTAACAATGATACTGGTCTCTTGCCATTTTTCCTCCAGCATTTGAGCTCTAGCCCCAAGGTCTCCAATAGAAGTATGGTCTTCTCTAGCAGTAATCTGGTCTTGGCTGTCTTTTCTAAGAGTAATCTAGTCTTCGTTGTCTTCTACAATAGAAGTTTGGCCTGGTCTTGGTTGTCTTTTACAGTAGAAGTCTGGAATTTTCCAGTAGTAATCTGGTCTTCTCCAGTAATAATCGGGTTTCCAGTAGCAATTTGATTTTCTCAGTAGTAATCTAGTTCGAAGCGAAGACTTATTTTTCACCAAGTTTCTTTTCCTTGGACATCGGTTTCTTCTTTGGCTCGCTCTGGACTTCAGAAACCTCATCAGCGTTTTTCTTTGGCTCGGGCTGCTCTCCATCAACGACTTTCTTTCTCTTGGACGTCGACTTCTTCTTTTTCGACTCGCACTGCTCTTCGGAAAATTCATCATCTTTGGCTCGCTTTTTGGTTACGCCCTTCTTGGCCTTCGAATCAGAGGGACAAATAGGTTTTGGCTTCAACATGGTGCCCTGGTTTCGAGACATGTCTGAAGTGTTGGAATTATTCTTTAATGAAGTCAAAGCTGTGAGCTTCTCCATTACTGGGCAGGTGGTTAGCTCCTCCTCCTCAGATTCGAATGGGGCAGCAGAGGGAGAAGAAAAGCATTGGTGTCCGGCACGGTTTACTTTTGAATAGAACCTTTGCTCCTCTTAATTGGAGTCATTGTTGTTGTTGTCATGTGAGTTATGGGATTTGCTATGGAAATTTGCAAAGAATGCCATTTAACTCTTTAATTCATGAATCATTGGTTAATCATTAGTTCATAGTAAGGTTTCCAGTTTCTAGACTTCTAATGAACATGAATTATTGGTTCATAGTAAGGTTTCCAATGAACATGAATTCTTGGTTCATAGTAAGGTTTCCAAACTTCTAATGAACACTTACAGGGAAATGTTTTGCACCTCTTATATATGATATTGCATGCCTAATCTTAAAATGCTTCTTGGAATGGTAATCAACATGATGCATATATTTTTGCATAGAGTGTGCACTGAACTTTCCTCAGAAAATCTAATTTTTTTTTTTATTTAAGTGTGCATTGAACTTCCCTCAGGAAATCTAAAAGTTTTTATCATCTTTACTCTAGATAATTCTGAAGCATGATCTTTGTTCTTTGGTTTCTACTCCTATAAACAACTCGAGTGCTCAACGAAAATAGGAAAATATATAGTTTGTTTTTTCAATCATTCATGAATTCATCATCCAGAGCTTGCAATCTCTTCTGACAACGCTTGACCAAGATTTTCTCATAACAGTTGATGGGAAAGAGGTAGTTTTATTTCCTGAATCCGTATGTATGCAGTTCTGTCGGTTTATTTTGGTTCTTTAGAATCTTGTGAATTCCCAAGTCTACATTTTTTCTACTATTTTTTGCAACCAAGGGGCAGACTATAGGCCACATGGGGTTGGTGTGATCCACGAACTCTTGGTTAGTGTGTATGAAACTGATTTCTCCTTTCACATTGAATCTAGATGTTGGGTTAGTGAAATGAATATGTAGACAAACCCATGTAAACCTAGATTTGATATGCTATACACTAACTTGCCAAACTCAAGGAAACAGATATGAAAATCTTCAGTCCAAAAAAATTAACAACTGTTAGAAATTCCCATATAAGACACTCTAGTACATATCATACTAGAAAAAAATACATGGAAGAAATAGAGTATGCCTCGAATATGAAAATAATCCATGAATTCAAAATTTGGCTGTAGTGAAATATTTCATGGTACATACCAGACTCATGTCTAGATAGGTATGCACTAAATGTACAGAAATATATGTGAGTGATTGAATAGAAAAGAATAAATGTCATTAAAAATTCTAGGAGAATGCAACTTGAAACAATGCTTCTGTGCCTAATGTTAGTACAATTTAATAAACCAAATAACAAGAAAAATGGTGAATAAAGTATTGCTATTTCTCTTGACTTTCTAGGTGAAAGTGACAGAGCTAGAGGGAAATATTGTGGGACTATACTTTTTTGCCCACTGGTATAATCAATGTCAGAAAGAAAAGGCATATGGAAAACCTAATTTTTTTTTTTTTTTCTCTCATGAAACGCACATTGCATCGAAGTGTCCAAAAGAGAAATTATGCAGGAATTGCAAGAAGCCTGGTCATCTTGCAGCTGATTACTACAATGAGCTTGTTTGTAACATGTGTGGTAAAATAGGTCACATGGAAAATGAATGCACTACTCATGAGCTAGGACTTCCAAAATCAGCACTCTACAAGAAGAGTTATTTTCCTAGGCATATTATGGCAGACTGTCCTAATGATAAGGCCTGCAATAACAGTCGCCAGACTAGCCACTTGGCTCCAGATTGTATGAATATCCTAGTTTGCAATGGATGTGGTGCCACTTGGCTTGAGATTGTATGCATAGCCTAGTTTGCAATGGTTGTGTTGAACCTAGTCAGCTTGTTAGAGACTGCTCCCGTGTTCAAAGCCCTCCTAGAATTATGGCACCACGTGGAGGGTTTGAGGGTTTCAAACACGTGGAGTGTTTGATGATTTCAAGATAATTTACTGTCATGTCTATGGAGGTCGTGGACATCTCTCTATAAACTGTCCTTTAGATCCTGTATTTATGCGTGGTTGCTTTGACGTTGAGAACTTCTGAACTGCTACACAAATTGGGGAAGTCATAAGATGAAGCTTAGTTTTAGTCTTCGGGTGAAGTAGCAGTCTTAATTTTCCAGCCAATTTATACTAGTTTGATTTAGTTTGCCGAATTTATATTAATATTGGCAGTAGATTACTTTATTTCTTTTTAGTGCAAGTGTAAGACTAGTTTGTTACTAAATGCCAGGAAATTAAACTATTTGAAAGTATTTGAAAGTTTTTTGTCGACTTCAACCACAACTATGAATTTGATAATGGCACTCGAGAATTAAGGCAACAAAACATGAACCTTTTATGTCTGCTTTATGAATATTTTCTAATTTTTTATGGAATGCATGATTTGCATTTTTAAAGTATGTTTTAGGTTCACATGTTAAAGTAGATGGGCAGAGATTCAGGTGGTGCTCACAGGCCTTTGATTTTATAGTCAATGCCATAGAAGAGAAATTGAGAATGTATCCATGAACTCTTGGTTAGTGTGTATGAGACGGTATGATTTCTCCTTTCGCATTAAATCTAGATTTTGGGTCAGTAAAATGCTATACACTAACTTGCCAAAATCAAGGAAATAGATATGGAAATCTTGAGTCTAGAAAAATTAACAATTGTTAGAAATTCCCATATAAGACACTCTGGTATATATCATACTAGTAAAAAAGACATGGAAGAAATAGAGTATGCCTCGAATATGAAAATAATCCATGCCTTCAAAATTTGGCGATGTAGTGAAATATTTCATAGTACATACTAGACTCATGTCTAGATAGGTCTGCACTAAATTTACAGAAATATATGTAAGTGATTGAATAGAAAATAATAAATTTCATTAAAAATTCTAGGAGAACGCAACTTGAAACAATGCTTATGTGCCTAATGTTAGTACAATTTAATAAACTAAAAAACCCCAAAAAATGGTGAATGAAGTATTGTTATTTCTCTTGAATTTCCAGGTGAAAGTGACAGAGCTAGAGGGAAAGATTGTGGGACTATACTTTGTTGCCCACTTGTATAATCAATGTCAGAAAGAAAAGGCATATGGAGGCCCTAATTTGTTTTTTATTTTTATTTTTTCCTCATGACAAGCACATTGCGTCGAAGTGTCCAAAAGAGAAATTATGCAAGAATTGCAAGAAGCCTGGTCATCTTGCAGCTGATTGCCCCAATGAGCCTGTCTGTAACATGTGTGGTAAAACAAGTCACATGGTAAAGGAATGTTCTTTTCATGAGCTCACATGTTAAAGTAGATGGATAGAGATTCAGGTGGTGCTCACAGGTCTTTGTTTTTAGAGTCGATGCCATATGAGAGAAATTAAGAATGTTTAAAAACATTCAACGAAAAAGTTGTGAATGTAAAGATTAAGATTGTTCATTTTTACCTTCTCTTTTATAAAACATTTTTTATTTGTCTTTAATTATTCATTATTTTATTGTGTTTATAGGCACCCTAAACATTACATTAAAAATTAATAATATAATTTTTTGAATATAATTCAATTTTAATATAATGTTCAGAGTTAACTCATGGGATATAGATGCAACTGTCCAATCTATGTATAAAGCATCATTTATAAAATTGTGATGCAATTTTAAATGTGGAAATACAACCATCATATTTTTCATGATGTTATTTTTCTTTATTCACCTCATCCATTATAATATATTATTTGTAATTTTTTATTGAAACTTAAAAAACATCTTAGAAGATCAAGAGCCAGTCTTTTTTACAAGCATTATACTATCTATAAATTCAGATAATGTAAATCATTTAGCTTTATTTTCCACCTTTGCATGCAATTTTCTTTATTAATTCTTATTTTCAATGACCATTTACATTTATGCCTTACAACGTTTCCTTTACAACATCTGGTGCAAATGCTAGTTTTACCTATTTACAAAAATTGAGTATAAAAAACCTTTTCCGTATTTACAAAAATTCTGGACACAAAACTTTACTATTTCGGTAAATAATTTGGCAAATTTCACGACATGAAATTTTCAATGTTCCAATCAAAGACAATGTTTGTTATCATATAACATATGTCCATGTGAATGCAAACCATATATGAATGTGAATATTAATCAAGGAATTGTAGTAAAAATAAGGAATACAACCATACTAAGTGGAAACTACCCAAAGGGCATTGAGTATTTTGCATAGAGCACAAGACAATAGTTCAACACTTTCAAACACAAAGACACTCAAGAATGATGATTACTAGATGGTGAAGTCTATAGAAGCCCAAAAACAAAAAAATTGGCTTAAAATTAAATGAATGGAAACACATAGAGATCAACATAATTTCGTGGATTTCATTAAAAAGAAAACAATTGTTTTGATATGAACTTAATTTATGCACCAACGTGTCTCGAATTTGCTAATAGAAACATCCAAAAAAGTTAAGAACGAGGAAGGCATACCCTTTTCTCCTAGGCCAACTAATAACTCATCGAGCATTTTAGAAACAATAACATATCATGTACATAATTGGGGTGATCAATGATGTCGAGCTTCTAAAACAAGCCTAGAGAAATTGTTGTAAATGCAACAAGAAAAATCTTGATTTAATTTTCCCTTGAATTAAATTAGGAATAAAATTGTAATTCCACATCACAGGACAACTTGTACAAGTTAACTACGTTAATTTGACTTAGTTGGCTCTGTTAATTCGAGTTAAGGGTCTAAATAGAATCATGTAGAGTGTCTCTACTTTATAGGAGCCCTTGTTGAGTTTATTTTGAGTTGTAATTAATTAATTCAATTTAACTGAGTTAAAGTGAGTCAAACTAGTTCCAACTAATGGAGGAAATAGTAGGAGGTCAGAGAGTTGGGTGCTGCTTCATATGTTCAACCAGTTAATTGATGATTCACTCATAAATAAATCATGTATGTTAGATTTGAGAGTTACCCAATTGAAATTGGAGTTCAAGTGCAGTGTACTATCAATTGTATAATCATCCAAATTGTATACGTGGTGCATGCAGTCAGAGGAAGGTTTGCGAAGATTACACAATTCCAATTGAGGAATTTCCCTAATTAATAGGGGCTAGTTCATAAGGAAACAACATAAGGAAATAGGGGCTTGGGCAAGCAAAAAATTGGTTAAGTATTGGCCTAGGCTTTGTCTAGGAAGTTGTGAGACAGATAGAGATAATGCAGAGGTTTCTCAAGCTTCAGCAAAGCATTGTGATCTTCTCACATTTTCTGGCTAATGCAATATACAAAATGCAGGGGTTTTTAGCTGTGGCTTTCCCAAGGAAATCATTGTGTAATGTGTTTATTGAATTTTTTCTCTTGTATGCTTTGTGATTTCTTGGTTGATTAATTATTTCTGCTGATGAGTAGAGTAGATCAAGTCTTTTGTTTTAGAAAATTACATAAGCATTTTGAATCTACAAGGAATTTCTACATGGTATTAGAGATTAAATCACTCTAGAAGAGAAGAATATGAGTTTTTCTTTGCAGGTAAATTCAAATTTGCAGTATCAATCTTCAAAGCCAACAAGATTTTGTCCTATTGATTGAGACTCAAATGTGCCCTTGAGGGTTGTTCAAATTATATTTCTTGGAAGTAAAGGATGGAGGTAGTGTTGGAAGAAAATGGATTGAAGGAATTCATAGACAGTGATATTCCTAAACCTTCAACAATAGATGCTCAAGATCTAGCAGAGTGGGAGAAATGTGTTGCAAAGGTGAGGAGGATCAAACTAGAAGGAGTTCGAGATCATATAATCTCAAATTTCCATGGGAATGATACACCATATGCAATTTGGCAAGCCTTGATTAAATTATTTCAGGATAGTAGTGACCACAGGAAGCTGGCACTAAAGGACAGGCTTCAGAAGATCAAAATGGAGAAGGGCGAAACAATACCATAGTACATGAGCAGGTTCACCCAATGTTGGGATGAGCTTGGGAGCGTTGGTATTACAGTTGTTGGAGATTATATTCTCAACCTAGCACTTCTAGGCCTTCCCAAGAACTCGCACGACTACTAGGATTTAGTAAATGAGAGGGAGCATCTACAAAAGTGGGAGCATTTGTGGTTTGACTTGGTGCAAGAAGAGATAAGGTGAAACACCAAAGATGGAACATATTCTAAGCATGATGATGAGGATAACTATATCTTGGCCTGAAAGGAAAATAAATGGAAAGGGGAGAAATCCCAATCCAAAGGGGATCTAGTCAGGAGGGCAAGAAGAAGGACTTGTCGAAGATTAAATGTTTTCATTGTCATGAGTTGGGACACTCTACCATGAAGTGTCCACACAAGAAGGCCGACAAGAATCCCATAAGAGAAGTAGCAGGTGAAGGTCTTTCTTCACAATTTGAGTTGGCTTTCACCCTCATTACATGCATGGTGACATCGGTGATGGGTAGTGTGTGGTATCTGGATAGCGGATCTTGATTCCATATTGACCAGCAACAAAGAATGTTTCATTGACTTGGGGGAGAAGGACCTCAAGATGCACATCAAGATGGGAGATGATGGAAGGTATAATGCAATAGCCATCCGTACTATTACTTTTCAGAGGGATTTTGGCTCTCCTCTCACATGAAAAGATGTCATGTATGTTCCAGCTTTGAAGAAGAATTTAGGTTCAATTTCTATGTTGGAAGATCATGGCTACGATGTGATATTTACTAAAGGAAAGGATTTATTTCGTCACATAACCACGGGAAAAATGAAGGGGATCGAGGTTTGGGTGAAAAACCTCTATAAATTGGGTGTAGAAGATTGTGCTACATTGAGCATAAAATTAGAGAAAATGAAGAGTCAAGAAATCGATGAATTCTGGCATAGAAAGATTGGGTCATTTGCACCATGGAGCCTTGAAAATCATGCAGCAAATTCTACATGACTTTCCAAGGGTGCACCAGAGCAATGAGATACATGCAAAGGGTGTACATTAGGGAAGTACACCAAAGCTACGTTTCATGATAAGGACTATCGAGCGCAAGTGATCCTTGAAAGAGTTCACTCAGATATATGTGGACCATTCTCGACAACCTAAATGGCCAAGCATAGGTATTATGTGATATTTGTAGATGATTTCTCATGTAAGTGTTGGATTTTCTTCATGTAGAAGAAAGATAAAATGTTCTCTAAATTTTGTGAATTTAAAGCACTTGTTGAGAAAGGCACTGGTACGAAAGTGAAGGCTCTCATGAGTGATAATGGTAGAGAATATGTGTCGTATGAATTCAAGAACTTTTGTGCATCAGAAGGGATTCAACAAGATTTAATAGCACCCCATAACCCACAACAGAATGGGGTTGCTAAAAGGAAGAAAACATTTACTATGGGAGATGCATGGGTGATGTCACATGATCACGACTTACCATTGTAGTTGTGGGTTGGAGCATGCAACATAGCTATATATGTGCAGAACATGAGTCCTCATCGGATTATCAGGATGAGTACACTAGAAGAATCTTTTTCAAGGAAGAAACCAGATGTGTCACACTTCAAGATGTTTGGTTCATTAGTTTACTATCATGTTACCAAGGATGCAAGGAAAAAGCTAGAGCTGACAGATGAGTTGGGCATATTTGTGGGGTACATGGATACAACTCACAAATATCGAGTATACATTCCATCTCACAGGATGAAATTTCTCCATAGAGATGTAAAGTTTGATGAACATAAAGCCATGAGATGTTCCCTTGAAAGGGAGCTTCAGTTACATGTAGATGAGGAGATTTTAGCTCCAAAGGAAGAACCTCAGGATGATTTGGAGCAGCCACATGTAGAGAAACAAAGAGTGGAAGAACCCACTCATGCAGAGACATCTGGATATGGAAGGAAACACACCAGAGAAGCTGAAAAATTGATGCTTGATGCTAAAGAGAATGTGGGAGAACCCACATCAAAGCGCAGTTAAATGAGGTCACTATATTGGTACACTAGATACATGACTCTAATGAGTGAGAGTGTAGAGACTGAGCCATCATCATTCGAGGAAGAAGTGCAGGAACTAGTATGGGTTGATGCCATGGTTGACATATATGAATCCGTTATCAGTAATAGTGCTTGGGAATTTGTCCCAAGGATAGAGGACATGTTAGTGGTAGGTTCTAGGTGGATCTATAAGGTGAAGAAAGCAACCGATGGGAGTGTCAAGAAACACAAGGCCATATTTGTGGCCAAGGGGTTCTCTTAGGTGGAGTGATTTGATTACGAGGAGACATTTTCTCTAGTAGCAAGGTACTCTTCAATCAAATCTATTCTAGCATTTTTAGTGCATATGAATGTGAAGAAAAGCTTCCTCAACAGAGTGATTGAGGAAGAGATGTACATAGAGCATAAAAAAGGATTTGAGACCTTCAATAGAGAGTCGTATGTGTGCAGACTCAAGTGAGCATTGTATGCATTGAAACAATCATCTCGTGCTTGGTACACTAGGATCGACAACTATTTCACCAGGTTGGGCTTCACCAAAGTGAAGCAGATGAAAACCTTTGCCATATTGTGATTGAAGGTAAATTATTGATTATAGTATTATATGTCAATGATTTAATTATAGCAAGTGATGAGAAACTGGTAAAGTATTGAAAAGAGGATCTTGCAAGAGAATTAAAGATGAAGGATCTGGGGCTCATGCATTATTTCCTTTGTATGGAAATATGGCAAGGAGATGGGGAACTGTTTGTCTCTCAGCACAAGTATGCCAATGAGATACTGAAGAAGTTCCACATGGAGAGCAGCAAACCCATGGAGATTCCTCTAACAGGGAACTAGAGTGAGTAAGATGCTACTTCAAGGGAGGTAGTGGAGGATACTATTTATAGGTAGCTTGTGGGTTCACTTATGTATTTGTTGAACACATAACTGGACATGTGTTTTGTAGTTAACTAGCTTAGTCAAGCAATGGTTAGGCCAACCAAACTATATTGGAAGGAAGCTAAACATGTGTTGAGATACTTGAGAAGAACCACTCAGTTTAGTCTTTGGTACAAATGGACAGAGGGAGTGAAGCTACAAGGCTTCACAAATGCAGATTTGGCAAGGATTCCATCATACAAGAAGAGCACATCAAAGGGAATATTCACTATTGGGTCAGGAATGATTTCTTGGTACAACAGGAAGAAGAGATTAGTTGCACTCAGCTTAGTAGAAGCATAATACATGGTTGTTAGTCAAGCAACTTGTGAGGCTACCTGGATGAGGAAAATCCTTGTTGGGTTATTTGGTTAGCAAATGGATCATATAGTAATTCATTAGGACAACCATAATTGTATCAAAGTCTATGAGAATCCATTTTTTCATGATCATTCCAAGCATATCGACATCCGATATCACCCATCTACGAGATTGTGTGCAAAGGAGAATCATGTTATTGGAGTACATTCCTACAAAGGAACAAGATGCAGACATCTTGAATAAGGCACTGTCAAGAGGAAAATTTGAGTTCCATAGAGGCAGGATTGGGGTATCCGATAATCCCTTTCTTTTTTAGAGGGAGTGTTGAAAATAAAACAAGAAAAATCCTTATTTAATTTTCCCTTGAATTAAATTAGGAATAAAATTATAATTCCACACCACAAGATAACTTGTACGAGTTAACTAAGTTAATTTGACTTAGTTGGCTCAGTTAATTCAAGCTGAGGGTATAACTAGATTCATGTAGAGTGTCTCCTACTTTATAGGAGCCCTGGTTGAGTTTATTTTTAGTTGTAATTAAATAATCAAGTTTAACTGAGTTAAAGTTAGTTAAACTAGTTCCAACTAATGGAGGAACTAGTAGGAGGTTAGACAATGGGGTGTTTCTTCACGTGTTCAACTGGTTAAATGATAATTCATTCATAAATAACTCATGCATGTCCGATCTGAGAGTTACCCAGTTGAGATTGGAGTTCAAGGGAAGTGTACTATCAGTTATATAATCATCCAAATTATACAGGTGGTGCATGCAATCAAAGGAAGGCGTTTGAGGATTGCACAATTCCAATTGAGGAATTTCCCTAATTAATAGGGGCTAATTCCAAAGGAAACAACACAAGGAAATAGGGACTCGAGAAAGAAAAAAATTGGTTTAGTATTGGCCTAGGCTTGTCTAGGAAGTTGTGATAAAGATATAGATAGTGCATAGGTTGCTCAAGCTTGACAAAAACATTGTAATCTTCTCATATCTTCTGACTAATGCAATATACAAATAGCAAGGGTTTGTAGCTATGGATTCCTCAAGAAATCATTGTGTAATGTGTTGATTGAATTATTTATCTTGTATTCTTTCTGATTTCTCAATTTATTAATTGTTTTTGTTGATGAGTAGAGTAGATTCAAGTCTTTTGTTTTAGAAAATTACATAAGCAATTTGAATCTACAAGGAATTTCTATAGAAATGAGAAAGCTACACTAGAAATTCTCACATTTTTGCATGACTTGGTTCATTTCTCAAGAGGGTAAATACAATTTATGGAAGAGACATTCAAATCCTTTGTCAAGAGTGGAGATAATGGCCTGATGCTATAAATCATCGACAAAAATCATATCAAAAAGAAACCACCATGAATACTTATAGAGTTGACACATCTGCAATTTTTTTTTTGGATAAGTAGGATACAATTGCCACTGTTGATTATGAAAACGATGGATTAATAATTCTTGGATTGTTGGTTGTACTTCCAAGGTAATATAATACAAATACTAATTTAACTATCATAAAACACACACCTTATAATTTGTATCAACATTCATTTTTGCCATTTGTAGATATATACTTTTATTTGTTGGTGTTTTCCCTTCACAATTGCTATATAGTTTCTACAAGTGCTATGCATACACCATCTTGAAACTAAAACAACATTTTGGTTAGGATTGAATTTAAATGATTCAATGCATGTCATATGTAAAGCAAACTAAAACAACATTTTTGTCAACATATTGATGTTAAAGGATACATTGTTCTTCCCTAGTGGCAATAAATCTTGTGGTAATGGATTTATGAACTCTCACACAAATGGAATGACAAAGGAAATATAATGCATAGTTTAATATGAACAAAAATGGGATTTGCATGAGTAAATAGGTAAGTGCTAAATGACTAGCAGAGAAAATTTGAAAAACAATATGGCAAACCCTTCCCATCCACTATTGAGAAATTAGGCATAGACTAATTAAGTATTGAAGATGATGATGTAAAGAATCAAGGAAAGGGAATAGTCCAAAAAGAGGAAGAGGGAGAGGAAACAATAGACCAAAGGGAGACACAATACAATATTATTTTAGAGATAGACAAATATACCCTAATTTACAACAATCTCAAGAAGAAGATGACATAATTAAATGCAAAGACTTTTTATTTCCCAAGAATGGCTCAGTTTTTTTAACTCTTTCGGTTATGGTGTAATGCCCAAGGAGACTACAAAAGTTATTCCTACCAAGTCTGGCGTAATAGCGCTTGGTTGATTTTCCATGTAAGTAAAACAAGACCAAGGTCATGGGACACATATTCCAAGATGAATGGTAGGAAAACATAGTGATGGGAATCACTTGTTGATTAATTATGACTATGGAAATTGGAAAAGGAAAAGAGGAAATAATTGGTAATTAATTATGAAAATAAAGGAAAATAGGAGAAAAGGGAGATGAAGAGACATCAATTTGCATGCAAATGAAATTGAAGGAAAAATTAAGGAAAATGAAGAAAATAGAGGCATCAATGGTAAAAAGGATTCAAAAAAACAATTCACATATTTTGTTGGTGGAGCCTTTTGATAGTTTTATATTGAGTATTTTTTCATTCTCTTTCTCATACATTGTTGCACACTAAGAGAATTCTTGGAGCACTCTAGTACTCACTTGGATTAGAGAAAGAAAGAAAAATTCGAGCAAGAAAGCATAAGGAGGCAATGGGTTCAACGACTACAACTGGATTTTTTTTAGGTAAAAAATTACATATGTGATCTCCTTGTTGATTTTTGGATGCATGGTATATGCATGTAATTATCTGGTTGTGTGTTGTTATTGGCATGAAGATTTTCCTGGATTAACAGTATTTCTAGGCGTGCCATGTCATTTCATGGATAAACATGGTGTTGTGGGATTTCTCCACTTTCTTTTTTGACTTGTTCTATGTTTTACCTATGGCCGTCGGTTGGAACAAATGCTCTGGAAGCCCTAGAACAACTTAGGTTGAGTTACTAGTTCTTGGAGACCTGGAAGGATTGGGTAGATACTGGTCTGGTTATGGTTAGTTATTTGGTATGTACCATAGAGGTGGATTCACTATGGTTGAGGGTTGAGGTGGTTTGGCCTCTGGAATCCTTGGATGGATTTGTTTTGGTTTTGCCACTATGGTCCCAGATTCATGCTTGGAATATGGCGCAATGGTGATTGACTAAAAGAGAGATTTGGTCCAACCCAATTTATGGTTAGGTGGTACATGGAAGTCCTTGAATTAGTTGGCAGTTTCATATGTTAATATGAGATATTTCCTATTATGATCTATGGTCATATATGTTGTTTATGATGGTTGTTTTTCCATGGGGTTTACTCTGGTTATTTGTTGGTTATATTTTGGTTAGATGATGTAATTATATCTATGGCTCCTTTTATGTTTTGATATGTTAATGAATGGTTGATGAATGTGTTGAAGAATGTAACTATGTTTGGTCTTCATAATTGTATTTGAGTCACAATGAAATGTACTTATGAAAATGAATTTTATTATTATTATTATTATGACTTATTAGAGCATGGGTTTCATGCTTAAGTCATTATGTTTTAGGTCAAAGTCCCCATTGAGAACTTCTAGGATTTATTCTGAGCCATTAGAGTCATTATCCATTTAAAGAGACCCTTTGTGGGCTTTTGAATCATGTAAAAAGAATTAATATTGATTCAAATAAGCTATTTGTCCCCACCACACCAAGTCGTACTCAAGAAGATCAAGTCATATTCAAGAAGGGTAATTCAACCTCACTAGAAATTTATAGATATAGTGTAGTGCAATTCATTTGAGACACACAAGTTCGATTCTCAAGCTAAGGAAGCAAAAAAGTGCGATGTTGGAAAAGGAGCTAGAAAAGGGTACGGAACTCGAAAAGAAGGAATAAGACATCAAAAACAAAGTTTTGGGCCATCTACCTCTCACATGAGTGGACTATCTATGAAGATCAAAGTGTTTATTGCTAAGTTGAAGTTGTTGCTTCTAGGTCGAAGTTGTTGCTTCTAGGTCGAAGTTGTTTTTGGAGGTTTATCAACCGCAAAAGGAAGAAAGGGTTGACTTGGTGTAGATGAAGTCATTTTCTAGGTCAATATTCTTGGATTATTTCGTGAAACTATTGAAGGAATAATTGTTGACTGGGTTTTCCCCTAGATAGGGGTTTTTCCCTAGTTGTCCACCTATATTTGGTGTCTGTGATCTTTGTGCTATTATTTTGGTAATTTCTTGATGAACTAAAATATAAAAGAAGAACATAAAAGATAAGAAATTCACAAGTAATTATATATATAAATAAAATATTTCTACCTTCTGACTCTATAACATGGTATTAGAGCTAAGGTGAAGAAGGAGAAAGGTAGTTTGAGGATCTACTAAAAGGATTCTAAGAGTCCTCAAAAGGTTCAGCAAGGGATCATATAAGGAGATATTATAAGGAAATAAGCTTACTACCTTCAAGGACAATGTCTAACACAATAAAGGGAGAGAACAAATTAGAAGGATCATCAAATTACAGGTCATGGAAGAAGAGAATTAATCTCATTCTTGAAAAGAAAAAAGTCCTAGATTTGGTCAGAGGAAAAGTGAAGAAACCTACCAAAGGATCTAGTGATGTAGATAAAGCGAAGTTTAGAGAGTGATAAATTTTGGCTATGACATTGATGGTAGAAGGTATAAAGGACAATCTTGTCCCATATGTGTTCAACAGAGACCATTCTCTAGAAATGTATGAAGCCTTATCAAAATTGTTCACTATCAAGAACATAGATCAAGTAGCAAGCCTCAAGAATGAACTGAGGACCATAAAAATGAAAAAAGATGACATTGTTTGTTATGATCTTGACCTATGAGAAATCCATAATACCATAAATACGAATAGCCCAAACATAGAATAATCACATGAAATGAGAAAAACTGCATGGTATTTTATTATTTAGAAACATATCCAATGTTCATTTGCCTCTTCGAGGGGGAAACCTCCAACAAAGCAGAGCTCAATTACAATAAGACTCGATGATATTTCCCTTACTAACTAAGAATAGTTACGGATAAATGACATCCAAAACCCTAAATACTAGTGGTTCCTTTCATAACACAGGTTAACCACTTTATTTATTAACTATGGCCCATTTACAACTAATTATGGTCCCTTTGTGGGTAAACCACTTATAATTATTAATGTAGGATTTATTGACTCTCTAACTAATTATGACTCCAACTCGTCCCATTAGGCTTATTACATAAATAAATGGGTTAGGATTGGACCCTAACATGTCCTCCCCCATAAAAATCACCCTTGTCCTCAATGCTAAATTTGCGGAAATTATTGAAGAATAGTGGTTGGTTCCTAGGCCGTGTCTTCTAGAGAGGTGTCTTTCCACTTTATGAGGATTTAATTGACCGTGTGGCTGTGGAGATGTATTTCACGAGTATCGAGGGCCTGTTCTGATCAGAGCCAAAGTGAGCCTTCCTCATCCAATTCGGGTAGACTTGTTTGAACACTGCAATTGTTCCCCACCACTTTATTGAGGCATGATACATGGTAGACTGGATGGATTTTTGAAGTAGGTGTCAAGGCCAGTTTGTAGTTGACTTCTCCTATGCGCTGAAGTATCTAAAAAGGCCCACAAAATTTTGGTGTGATTTTCTAGCAGCCTTTTTATTTGAGAGATGTTTTCTTATATGGCTAGAGCCATAGGAATACTTGATCCCATTTTTTAAATGAGCACTTGGAACAATGTTGGTCAACTTGTTGCTTCATTTGGTTCTAATCTTGATTTAGATTATCTTTGATATGAGCGATCATGGTGGCTTGATTATGTAAGAATTGATCAACTATCTATACTTTAGAACATCCATGGATATAAGAAATGGGCGAAGGTGGGAGGTAGCCATACATTTCCTCATATGGAGTCATCTTGGTGGCTTCATGATAGTTAGTATTATACCACCATTTAGTTAAAGGTATCCACTATAACCATCGATGATGCTTGTCTGAAGTGAAGCACCTCAAATAGGTCTCCAAAACATTTTTTTACTACTTCTATTTGACCATCATTTTGGGGATGATAGGCGGTACTTAGTTGGAGTTGCATGCCCTGTAGCTTGAAAAGTTACTACTAAAATTTGTTTTTGAAAGTGGAGTCATGATCAGACACAATGGAAGTCGGCATGCCATGAAGTTTGAAGATTTGGTCCAAGAAAACTCTAGCCACTAAAGTGGGGGTAAATGGGTGTGGTAGAGAGGAAAAAATGAGCATATTTAGAAATTTTGTCAACAACCACCAACGATAACTGATATTTTTCCCGACTTTGGGAGACCAGTGATGAAATTCATGGAAACATGCATCCAGATAGAAACAAGGAGTGGAAAAGGTCGTAAGGTTCCCGATAACTTGATTTTTTCCCCTTTGTTGCATTGTCACACATCACATTCAGCTACAAAAGTAAGAATGTCATTTTTCATGCTCGTCCAAAAGAAATAATGACATGAGTGATAATAAGTATTCTCAAAGCCTAAATGTCCTACAATTTGAGATGAGTGCAACTCGTCCAAGATGCAGGTTTTGAGGGTGGAGGTCATGGATATCATTACTTGATCCTTGTAGCAAAGGATCTCCTCCTTCCAAGAGTAGTCCGTTGAGGAATTAGGATCTTCTCTTAAGTTATTAATGAGTTGGGAAAGAGGGGGGTGGGAGAACCATTCATTGTGGGCCTCATCAATCCAATCTGGTATGGTTAGAGAGATTGATAAAAGGGTGCTCTTATCCTCAAATTGGCACGATAAAGCATCAACCACTACATTGTCACACCCCTTCTTGTAAATTATCTCATTATCATATCCCAACATTTTGGAAAGTAATTTATTTTTTGTGGCGATGATAGACACTACTCTAGAATTTTTTTTAGGTTGTGATGGTACGTGTGAATTTGGAAATGCCGCCCCAATAAGTATGGCATCTAGGTGTCTACTACATGTAAGATGGACATCATTTCTTTCTCATAAGTAGATTGACACAAATATTTTCCACTGAGTTGTTGATTGGTGAAAATGGTCTACCTTCCTACATTAATAAAATGCCAATACCCGTTCCTGAAGCATCACATTCAATCATAAAATATTTGGTGAAGTCAAGTAGGGACAATAAAGGAGTGGAGAACGTGGTCCATTTGAGAGCCAAGAAGGCCTGCCGAGCTGCATCAGTCCAGAGAAATGATTTTTCCTTGAGAATATTAGTGAGGGGTCTAGCAATGCGTCTATAATTGCGAAAAAATTTGTGATAGTATCCAGTGAGACCCAAGAATCCCCTCACACTCTTCAAGGTTTTTGGTTAGGGAAAATCTTGCATTGCCTGAATCTTTTTTGGATCAACCCTCACTCCTTCACGACCCATAATGTGTCCCAAATACTCAACTTCTTCCACGCCAAAAGAGCACTTGGATAATTTGACAAATAATTTTTGATCTCGGAGCAGTTGCAATATCTGGTCGACATGCTGAAGATGTTTGTCCTAGGTTATGTTGTATATTATAATGTCATCGAAGAAGACCAAGACAAATTTTCGGAGATATGGTTTCAAAAGGTGGTTCACAAGGTTTTGAAAATTATATGGAGCATTACAGAGACCAAATGGAATGACCAAGAATTCATAATGGCCTTCATGAGCTTGAAAGGCGGTCTTGGAATGTCTACTTCCTTCATGCGTATTTGGTGATAGCCCGAGCAGAGGTCTAGCTTGGTAAATAATTTAGCACCATGCAGTTCATAAAGTAGATCATCAACAATCGGAATAGGAAATTTTTCCTTGATAGTGAGCTTGTTAAGTGCCCGAAAGTTCGGACACATGTGCCATTCTCCATCTTTTTTTAGAACCATGACCACTAGAGATAAATAGGGGTTGATGCTAGGATGGATAACACCAGCTTCAAGGAGTTTCTTTGTGATATTTTCAATTTCATTCTTTTGAGAAAAAGGATATCTATATGGGTAGACATTAGGCGGCTAGGCACTCTAGACCAAAGGGATGTTATGATCATGTTCACCCCTAGAGGGTGGAAGCTCTTTAGATTTGTCAAAGACCTACAGGTGGTGATCTAATGCATGTTTCAAATCAGGATGAATATGAGAAGTAGTGGATTCAATGGTATGGATGGAATTAAATTGGGCGACTTCTCCATGATTTCCCTTTTTTAAAAGCTTCTCCATTTTATGTGATCATTCTGATTAAAGCTCATATATAACTCCTGGAAATCCATTACGATAAGGCCTAGTGTGCAAAGCCATTTAACACCCAAGACAATGTTGCAACCACCCATTTCAATGGAAAACATGTGGTTCTTTAGGTGGTAGTCTCCCATCTGAAGCTTAATATTTTCACAGCGGCCTTGACATTTCATGGTCCCCCCATCAGCGATAAGGACTTGGAAATTACATACTTCCCGTAAAAAGAAATGAACAAATTCTATGAATCTATTATGGATAAAGTTATGAGTACTACAACTATCAATCAATACCACTACTAGACGATGTTTAATAAAGCCTCGGATTTTGAGAGTCTGAGGCGAAGAAATGCTAGCCAAGGCATGTAGTGATATAACTGGCTCATCGGGCGTAGCTACGACATCATTGTCAGTTTGGGTTTCCCTCGCTTCTTCCTTAGGCATGTCAAGGGATGGAGCTTCATCTTTTGAGCTATTGTTAGTAACATCTATTTGAAAGAATTTTGGTTTCTTGCATTTATGTCCAAGGGAGTACTTTTCATCACAGTAGTATCACAATCCTTGTTTCCTTATTTCAACCATTTCCACCAGTGACACCTTTTGAATCTTAAGTGTTTGGGTGGGACCCTGAGCCTAGGTGGGATGTGCCTTGGTGATAAAATTTGGATGATTAGATTCGGCATTTAAGGTGATTTCCACATCTAAGGCCTTGCGGCATGTGTCCAACCAAGTAGTTGGATGGTGCATCTAGACATGGGCTTGGATGGCATCTTTTAGGCCACTGATGAAAAATTCCAAGTAGAAATCATCGTCTAGGCCTTTGGTTTTGATGGATAAATATTAAAATGTTGCAATGTAGTCCTTTATTGTACCTATTTGTCGGAGCTTAGTGAGACAACCCAAAAAATCAGATTCTTGGTCAAAGCGATCACATATGGCTTTTTAGAACATGTTCCAAGTCGCTCTCCCTCGATAACATTTCTGATGCCACTACCACCACTGCCATCTCTCTTGGTCCAAGTAAAGGGCTCCCATGTGTAGTTTAGTTCCATCTTCATAGATATCATTAAGGGATAAATATTGTTCCATTTCTGCTACCCATACTGTAGGGTTAGAGCCATCAAATTTGTACATGTCCAACTTGGGTGTTTGGTGGTTCGCAGAGTGGTGATTTCCATGGCAGTGAATGTGATGGTTGGATTCTCCTTCTATGTGTGCATCAACACTAGGCTCCTCCCTATGAGACTTTGTTATAAGGGCTATTAGTTGTGAGATTTGTTTGGTAATATTCTCCTCGAATGCATTGAATCTTTTCTTAAGGTGGTTGACCCTCTTGACTTCCTTTTCTGTAACCATAACTTGAGATCTGGTACCTCACATACACCAACCCCTGTCAAATTTTTTAAGCTTACTTGAGAGTAGTCTGCTTGGAAAGAGGGAAATTTTTGGAATCTAATGGTGTGAGTCACTTGAAGCCGAGTTGGGAAAATTTTTGGGATCATCGAAAAATTGGGGGCTTACAAGTGAATGGTACCACTACGACTAGTTCGTCATCCTGAATTTGATGGGCTAAGTCTCTTGCAAGTGTCTCATGATGGTCCCAAAATCTCATTTTCTACTCCAAAAGGAGTTTTACTCCCCATTGATCAATACTACAGTGGTCGAATTCTAAAAAGTTTATATTGCCCAATGTCCTATGAAAATTGGGCTTGGACTATAGTAACAAAAGCCCCAAGGTCTTGGTACTGTGGAATGTGTTGTGACAATATGATATGACTATGGCGGCCAAAGACCTCACTGCACAAAGAGTCTAATTTGCACTGTGAACACCCCAACTGCTGAAGTTGAGTTGTATGGTGGCGGCACAACCCCAACTGCTGGATCTGATCTAGAAGATAAGGTAAAGGATGATTTTCAGATAGCTAAGGGAACTATGGTCTCAAACGAGTGTCAAGTACTACATATTGCAATATACATAGGGGTCTAACAATATTACTCGACCCAATATTTGAAGGCACTATCTAAGGAGGATTGGTCGTACCCTTAGTTGTACTACCATACTACCCTATTGTATGTGCCAGTAATCTCCCTGAGTGTTTTTCTCAGTCTACTGTAGCAACAAGATGGCTGACGACTTATCTGAGGTTAGGTTTCAGGTTATCCTATGGGGCTTTCGATATACTCAAGGGTACGTGTAAGTGCAGTCTGTGCGTGGCTCTATCTAATGTGATACTACTTGAAGGGTACCCACATGGGTTAAAATGGACTCCAACAAGCGTGAACACCTCTTGTAGTTCCCATGTGCACGCCTCCCCAAATCCATAAGTTTATGTGCTCAACGAGAGGTCACATGGTTTGAAGACGTCAGAACACGTCTCTAGCCTAAAAACAAATCTACGAAAATTGGAGCTACAACTAGCCCTGGGAAGTGTTATGATACCACTAATTATGCTCTTGACTTATGAGAAATATAGAATAACATAAGTACGAACAAATATAGCCCATAACACAAAATTATCACATGAAATGAGAAAAACTGCAAGGTATTTTATTATTTAGAAATGGATTCAATGTTCACTTGCCTCTTAGAGGGGGGAACCTCCAACAAAGTATAGATCATATACAATAAGACTCAATGATATTTCCCTTACTAACTAAGAATATTTATAGCTAAATGGCATCCAAAACCCTAACTACTAGTAGTCCCTTATATAACATGGGTTAACCACTTTATTTATTAACTATGGCCCATTTACAACTAACTATGGTCCCTTTACAGGTCAACCACTTACAATTATTAATGTGGGATTTATTGACTCGCTAACTAACAATGACTTTGACTCAGCCCATTGGGCTTATTACATAAAGAAAGGGTGTGGTGAAGTAAAATTATAAGTGCGGACACAAACAAATTCCTTTAGCCCGATAATGGGTCTAGCCATAATAGATACATTCTATGGAATATTTCCTTAGGTTAGAACCAATTAAGAGGACCTATCTCTTAGTATGCTTATTTTGTTTGGTGATGACCTTGCTTTCTTGCTCCATCTATCACTCGTTTCCTTCTTCAAACACCTGAAACAAGTAAACAACAACAAACAACAACCGTGATAATAGCCAAATTGTAATTCAACCTACTTAACAAGTCAAGAAACATTAAGCCATGAACATGTAAGATGACACATCATGTAGGAAATCAATCAATAGTGCATATATATTGAATCAATAAGAGATTACAACCATTTTCTTAATGTTTCTATTCTCCTCTGACAAGACTAGGTTCCCACACACTTCTGCTAGCATTCCATGATGGCCTCAACATCAATAGTTTTAAGGCTCTTCCCTTTAGGCTTCACTCCAAACCAAAACAAACTTCTCCCTCACACAACTAGAGAGCTACAACTATGAATAGCTTTCTTTTTACTCCAAACTTAATTAGCACTAACACACCAATATTAAAACTTTAACACTAACACTAGCTTGTGCTTGGGAAAAAGGGAGATTTATATAGGATGAATGGATTGGAGATGGATTCTCTTATCATGGGAGAAGGTCTTATCTCATGAGGTAATTCCAATATTATAAGGGAATGAAGCCCAAACTGACATCCTCAACCCCATCTGACCAAACCATTTACCAGACATCCGTTACGAAGCTTCTAGAGCTGGAAGCTTCGACTCTTTATTTAAAAACATTTTCCATAAGAGGATAGGAGCAACTGGAACAAAGCTTAGTCACTCTAGTTGGTGCTAGGTATAGTGCTAATCCCTGCATATCGGCGTGAGGAAGACAAGGGCTATTAGCATTGGTCTTTTAAACTGGGAAAAACAGAAGTTTCAGGGGAAATGGTGCAAAAGGGAATTGTTTTTCTCATGAGAGGGACACAATGAGGGTTTCTTCATGAGGGGAAAGCATGTAGGGTTCACTGTAGAGGTCCTCCAAGATCAAGGAATGGGGAGTACAGGGACGGTGACAAAATGTTTTGTAACGAATGCCCTCTAAAGTGTGAAGGCCAAACTGGAGTGAGGGATGAAATGATTTATGAGTCAGTGCAGGGAACCGTAGTCTACTGTCGAAAAACCTGCAAACAAGTACATATACATATACATAACTAAGAACTCTATCAAATGATACATTAATCATGGCATGGACACAACCATCCAGAGAATGATCATGTAAATGGATCCAGGCATGGGCACAACCATTTGTAAAAGAGGATCATAATGAGACCAAGATATGGTCATAGCCATTCAATAATGAGAAGGATCACATATGATAACTCATGGTATGGTCGCAACCATCCATATGAAAGAGACATGTATATCAACATAACCATGTCACATCACTTTGCAACCTGGACTTTTGTGATCTGAGTCTAGTGACTTGCGCTCCAACACGACCCAATCAAAGTACAAATTCTAACATATGAATAGATGTGTTGACATTGAACATGCTAGAAAGTTGCTTGATTACCATTCAATGATGTAAATTGTTAATAAGCGCGAGGCAAACCACCAATAATGGCAATGGTCCTCAAGATACTATCAGCACAATCCACGGAATGTGAATAGAGGAACTGAATTCGAACACCCGTGAAATCACTCGATCAAAAGCCAATGATGTGAACTTATCATTGAGTGCAAAGAACTTTCCGTTAGGGCATGTAAGCTCTAAGGTACTAGAAGGGAGTCTCTCGGACAACTTCCTGAATAATGAGCTGAAGTTGAGGGGAAACAACCGTGTCGAAGGAGGGCCATAATGTTTCCCACATCATCGACACGAGACGAAAGGATGCAAAATGATTTTGGATGATATAGAGAATCAGAGGTAAATATAACTGTAGAAGGACAACTCTTGAACATACCGGTGACACAACTAGAAGTTTGGCAGTGTTTGGATCCATAGGATCGGTGGTCATGATGATGTGACAGAGATCAAATGGAATGAAAAAATGAACGGCCCAACCCAGTAAGGTCAATGATACAAAGGAGGATATCCAAACCCGACACGAAGCAAAAAGTGTAATGTTCAAGAGTGAGTTGTCGATACAACTGATTAGATTTCCAAATTTCTCTTACCCCAATTATTTTTAATTGCAAGCTTGAAGGGGATAGCATATGCTTGCATTGTAAGTTCATCCTTTAGACGAATCCGACCTAGTAAGTTTAACGATCCCTAGGAAGGAGAAGCTCATGTTCATCATGGTGATGAATCCGATGTCGTTTAATATTTTAACGAGTTTGACAAAGGTGTAACTCGATACCTTTTTCATATTTAGAGAGTTTGAAAAAGACATGGAAAAGAAAACTCCACATGGTCCCTTTTCATACATTTGTGTCTCTCGAGCCCAAAAAGGTAGAAACTGATACTTGAAAGAACCACTTGACCATTTCAGTCAAGGAGTACCTTTTTCGTAAATAGTGCATCCTAGCTCGAAAAAGGGGTGAACGTATACTGGACGCACGATGTTTCACATCCATTAAAGAGTTCAAAATGATAAGAGATTGGCAATATTTTTGTGTTTAAAGGGTCGGAAAAGATCTTGAAAGTGAGCCCCCCATTTTTATTCTCTTTAACAAGTCAAAAAGGGAAAAATACTCGGTAATCTTTTCATTTTTTATGAGTCAGAAAAGAGCTTAAAGGTGATTCGTCCTAGAGTAACAAGTGGTATAAAGGGTAGCAACTAGTTTCGACAATGGTGGAACTGCTCAAAATATGTAATGGTCAAGAGGTTGGCTAATAAAACCACTCATCATTGCAGTCCCTTAGGAAAGGAAAAACAACAAAGTGAAAGTATATTATTGGCCAAAGAGATGGTGGAGATGGAATAAAACAACCAAGTCTCATCTAGCATAAATTAACTGATTAAAATGACAATTACTAGATGTAAATAGGGCATGGGTTCATTTTTACACAAGATTGAACCATGGGGAACTCTGCTTGAATTCGGTTTCATGTTTACACAAGCTTGAAACGAAAAACTATGCTTGAGTTTGGTTTCATTTTTACACAAGCTTGAAACAAAGACAAACTATGCTTGAGATAAGTTTGCATGCCCCTGGCATGATGACTCAATCGAGGTACATAGTGTTAACACCCAGGTTGTTCCCTATGACTCCCAAGGGAATACGGCTGGGGCAACCACTAACCAAGCTTTGGAGTATAGGTCCTAGCCTACCTATAATCAGAGAGGGCTCTCTCTTTAAGTTTTGGCTCTGTTTTGTGAAGATTTTAGGCTAGCTATAAGTTTCAGTTTTTGTTTTGAGACTTTGGTTGTGAACTATTGTTGTGAGAAGGGCATGAAATGTGTGAAAGATGCTAGTCCATTGGGCATATGGAGTTAGAAATCTGATACATTCCTGGTGCCTGTGATGGAGAAAGTTTTACTGCAAGGGTAGATGGCTATTCTTAATATAACTTCTGATTAGTGAGCGAAACAATGGGAAATGGAATTACAGACAATGTGATAACAATTTGAACAACAATTTCTACTTAGTAGCATACATGAATTACTAAATAGTAACTGTGAAATATTCAGGTTTTATTGGAGCAGTTAAGAATTCCAATTAAACAGCTGAAGTCATAGAAAACATTTATAGTGAAGATAGATTGAGATCAGGGTGTCTCCATGGACAAATCCTGAGCTATTCTTTTTCTTTCTTCCTAGTATTTAGAACAACATGTGAGAGATGTGAGGTTAAACAAATAACAAAACATTGACAGAGATAGAGAACACTTATTATTTAAGCCATAGCACTAGAATCCTGTAGCATTCAATGGTTCCAACACAGCATGCATCAGTAAGACCCAATTCCTGTAAACTCCAAGCTTTATTTATATCATCCTTTCAGAAATTACAGCTGAGTTCTCCTTTCTTCACAAGAAACAACAACAACCCCCCTGCAAGCTTATGCGAAGGGGAATATATACAATCGGTTTTACAAAATATCTGAACCGCTGAGTCATTTGATAGATTAAATATGCTCACCAACTTTACAAAATAGCAGATAAGGAAGTTATTGCTACCCTAAATGTAAGATAAATAGTCTTTAATTCTGTCAGAACTCTTCTTGACCTTTGGAGGATACTGAGTCGGTTGAGCGTTCTGCGTTAATGCTGAATGATGTGTCTTTATACTTTGTCATGCTGTAGCTTTCTCGGCCCTGTTACCTGTAGCTGTCAGTGTTGCTTTTAGTGGCTGAATCTTCCTACTGAGTTGGCTCATTCCACTTTTCTCCAGTCATAGTGTATGCATCATATTTTCTGAATATGATGACTTATGTTTTTTGATGACAAAACTTTGATGAAAACCTCCTGTTTACAATAACAACTGTATCATTCTGGTCCGCCACTCCTGTGTAGGCAATTGATGCCTCAAAATTGCATCTAAGGTTTCATTTGCCTCTGTGTATTTGTAGAAGTTTGGAGGCACTTCAAACAAATGTCTGATTTCATTCATAATAAAAAATAAGTTCTCTATTCTGTCATAGAGACTTTGCCCAGATGCTGGCCTTGTTACCTCTGAAGTACTTGATCCTTGACTGATCTGATTGGTGGCAAATGTGTTCACCCTGTTTGCATAAATCTCATGTGATAGCAGTCTCCCTGCACTGTTCAGCAAGCTAGGAAGACCTCTGCCCTGTAATGCTGCAAACTTGTCCATGAATCTGTTGACTTCTGTTTGCATGTCCTGGCCTCTTCTATCCAATGTCTGCACCAGGATTTTCAATGTGAGGACCCTCTTTATCAGCTGGATGGTTTCAGTTCTGTTAGAGATTCCTAATGCTGCCAGCTGAGGACCTTTCCGGTTATTAAGCACATTGATCATTCTGTTGGCTATCTCAGGCATACTGCCTAGAGATGCCCTTGCTCTATGGACTTCCTTCTGTGCTTTTCCTATGAGCTCCATTTTCTCATGGATA
>APFE030909635.1:128123-153949 GCA_000404065.3 Pinus taeda | reverse complement strand
AGCATAGCCACCCAATTTGTATTTTACCCTCCTGAGGGAAATGAAATGATTAGGGTCATAAGGTACCCATTTGAAACTGGTTTGCAATTTGAGGGTCTCTAGGATCAAATCTGATTCCTTCCATCCTTCCTCCCTTTTGTTGTATAGAAATGGGCCTAGCTAGTTCCTTACTTTTAGTTGCACCTTCTTGTTTTTACTCTGGAAATGGAAAATGTCTGCATTTCCAAACTGCCTAAAATACTCTAAGGCAAAAAGTCTCATAGGGACATATCTTGGCAATCTATAAGGGTTCAACTCACAGCCATATATTCTGATTACTGTATGGTGTTGGTAAAAGTACCAATCACCAATGCTGTAGGCCTTTGAGAGGTGAAGAATCCTTTGCATCTCATCTGTCAATCTGGGAGGAGGGACACCCAATAACAAGGTCATAGCTGTATGGATAAAAAGGTCTATGAATTCACAGTAGGTATAAGGTGAATAAGATACATGATGAAATACTGAAGACCAAAACACTACAGACCTTGGGTTTCCATGGGCATTTAGCTTCTTGAGAGGAACAGGGAAAGCATCGGGCTGATAAAATAAGAACAAGTGTTAGATGTACCTAGTGTATTTAAACACCTTTTCCCTTTCTAGATTCATCAATTGTTCATGAATCTTATTGGCAATGTATGTAGCAAAATCATAGTGCACAGTAGGAGGCATTCTAGGGGAGAATATGGACAGCATGGCCATAATGGTTTCATCAACATCCTCATATGTCCCATAACCCAGGATGTAACTGATCAAATCTACAAGCATTTTTCCCAGCTCATTGAGATATTGATATGCTATAGGAAGGGTGGTGCTCATAGCTTAAAATTTTGGCTGAATAAATAACTGATTAATCTTGATAATCTGAGCACTGGATAGCTTGCCACCTTTCTTTATCAAGTCATTGATGGAGAGAGGAGTTAGGGGCTTTGCAGTGTGAAAGTGTAACATCTCATTAATGGCCTCAGGGGTGATATGGAACAATACTGAACCTGAGGGGCTGAGAACAGCTCTCTGACATGGGCCATAGCTGGAACGACATTGATTTATCAAGTCTAGGAGGACATTGACGTGAGGGAGATTGTAAATGGGCAGGTTGGAGTCCCAAATCCCTAAGATATCAGCTCCACTGAGATATTGGGCTTTTAACTCATTCAGCAGGTGAATATTGAATTTGGAAGTCATGGCAGTTGAGTCTAGCATCTGGTAATCTCTATCACCCAGGGCCTTCCACTCTAACTCTCTGTGTGGGGCATTCAGAGGTTGAACATTCAGGGCTACCGGTGTTTCCATGGTTAAGTAGTACCTATGACTTGTACTAGAACTGGTTTCAGTGGGCAGAACAACACAGAGGGGTATTTTTGCAGAAGTAAAGCAAATTGTAAGGGAAAATGGGGTAAATTGTGGTGATAATGGTGTAAAATTCTCAAAAGAGAGTTAATTGAGCAAATGCAGGGACTAGTAGCACTGTCCTCCCGGTGAATTAGTGCAGCTCAGATTTCCAGTCCACGAATGCGCGCACAGACTGAGAATTTAGGAAAATGTGACTATATGTGGGTTCAGCAGGTGAATTTCGACCCTACAACTGTAAAGGAATGCTGGTTTACCAGGGATTTGCTGGTAAATACAGGTTGCCTTACTCTTGTTAATTCAGTTCTGGAGAATTATGGACATAATCAAGCGCTGAGGGGATGCTTTGGGTAAATACCTGGTGAATTGTCGGCAATGGTCACAAATGCAGGTGGGTTGGAGGTGCCAATGGTCTTCGAGTCGATTTCTGCAGGTTGGCGACATGTGGTCATAATTTGCATGCAGAGGTGAGCAATAGTTCTTTTAGCAAAAGTGATAAAAACATGAAATTTTGGCTAAAATATAGACTTTTTTGGGTTATTGGCGCGTTTTTTGGATGACGTCAGCATGACGTCATCAGGTGGGGTCAGGGTTGGGTGACATCAGCATGACGTCATCGAGTGACCTGGCAGCCTATGAGTGGTCCACGGGGATTGCATAGGTGGCAGACACGTCGAAGCACTGGCGGGCAGGGGTGTCGACGGGGCGTCGAGTCGAACTGACGTAGGCGTGCATAGCGGTGACGTGGGCAGGCAGTATAATACAGTGATAAGTGGATTTTCTCGGACCGCTCTGGATACGGTCATGGTATTGTCAGAGGGCGGCCCAAGAAGATATGGGGGTGATGCGTGGCAGAGGCCTGACGTCACCCTCTGACAGTTTCTCGGTCGGTAAAGTGCGGTGATCGGGGCCCGTCCGATATGCATGTGGGCCGTCGGATGGGAAAGCCCAGATCCGACGGTCGAGGGTTTGATGATATGCGAGGGCAATATTGACTGCGGGGAAAAATAAAAATATTATTATTTCCGAAATGTGTGCCCGGCGGAACTTTGTTTAAAGTGGGTTTTTTGGTTTTTTGCGGAGTTACGTGTAAAAAGGGATTTCACACAGGTTTATTTACGAAGCGGGTTTAGGTTATTAATCCAAGCAAATCCTGCATTAATCCCAAGATTAATTTTTCGGCGCTCTTTGAGTCGCGCTCAATGTTTTAGCCTTTGGAGACATTCAAAATGATACATAGAGCTATAATGCTCGGGGAAGGGGATATATAGGTATTTTGGGTTTTGTTCCAAATTTACATAGTAATAGGGGGAATAGGGGGTATAAGGAGTTAATAGTGATAGGTTAGTAGTTAATATGAGTGAAGAAAGGTGGATGAGGGGGGTAAAATACTAAGCTGTTTATATGAAATCAACTTAGTTTTTAGGAAGTAGATCAAAATGAAAAGAATTTTTACACAAGAAATGTGGCTCTTAAAGAAACTAGAATCAACAAAAGATTTTGACTTCTTTCATGAACATGGGTGGCATAGGGATGTTAGCCATGGATGTGATGGGGGGGAATCTGGAAGTTAGACATGCTTCATTAAGTTACTGTAAGACTGCTGAAATAGGAAATCTGCACTGGCACCATATTTAAACTTTGCTTAGGCTAGTGAAATGCCATGAACCATGCTTTCTGCAACCCCATCTACCTACCCACTCAATTTCCTAGCATTTTTTGTTATTCCAAGGAGGGTGCACTTAGATTTGCAAACCCTTTTGTGCCTTTTCTTTTCCTTTGGCTTTTTCTTTTGATTTTCTATCTAAAACTACCCTTATTGCTTCCAAGGCCCCAGATTAAGCAGTTGGGAAACCTTCTTTCTCTACCTATCTACTTTACCTGCCGAGATTGAGTTGTTTGGACAGATTTCTTTCTCTAAT
This sequence comes from Pinus taeda, assembly GCA_000404065.3. NCBI lineage: Eukaryota > Viridiplantae > Streptophyta > Pinopsida > Pinales > Pinaceae > Pinus > Pinus taeda. Next base: position 150,641 of record APFE030909635.1, on the reverse strand, counting down.
CTACAACAAAAATTGAAACATGGCATGACCCAGCTTAGGCTGTTGGATCACCCATTCATAAGTAGGGCAGCATCAACCAAATGTAAGTATACTTCTTCCACAAGAATATGAGATCTTTGTATCACCAAAGTAGATCATATTGGCACTTCCCCTGCCAATCATGAAAATGAAACCTATTGGTATAGGTAGCTAACACATAGATGCCCCCTAAGCTTCATTTCAATCAACTAGATGGATTAAATGAAGGTTCACTCTCAGGATCTTGGAAAGACTCGACTAGGATTTTACGAGATCTTAATGAAAGAATCGATTTGCAAAAGGGATTCGGTTCATTTTTTAATGAGGTTGACACAATAAAATAAGTATCCTTGAGACCCTTGTTTCATTTTTTAATGAGCTTGACACAAGACAAATAACTATGCTTGGACACCTTGATTCATTTTTTAACGAGCTTGACACAAGATCAGGAACTATCCTCGTCACTCCTTGTTTCATTTTTTAGTGAGGTTGACACAAGACCAAGAACTATCCTCACCACTTGTTTAATTTTTTAACGAGGTTAACACAAGACCAGGAACTATCCTCAACTCTTGTTTCATTTTTTAACGAGGTTAACACAAGGCCAGGAACTATCCTCAACTCTTGTTTCATTTTTTAACGAGGTTAACACAAGACCAGGAACTATCCTCAACTCTTGTAGTTTTAAGGCTCTTCCCTTTAGGCTTCAATCCAAACCAAAAAACACTTCTCCCTCACACAACTAGAGAGCCACAACTATGAATAGCTTTTTGTTTACTCCAAACTTAATTAGCACTAGCACACCAATATTAACACTTTAACATTGACACTAGCTTGTGCTTGGGAAAAAGCAAGGTTTATATAGGGTGAATAGATGGGATATGGATCCCCTTCTCATGGGAGAAGGTCTTATCTCTTGAGGAAGTTCCATCATTATAGGGGAAAGGAGCCCAAGCTAATGTCCTTGACCTAATCCAGTCAAACCATTTACCAGACTTCCGTTATGAAGCTTCTAGAGGTGGAAGCTTCTGCTCTTTATTTAAAAAACTTTCCATAAGAGGATCGGCGCAACTGGAAAAAAGCTCAATCACTTTGGTCGGTGCTAGGGACAGTGCTAATCCTACATATCATGTGAGGAAGATAATGGCCATTAGCGCCGGTCTTGTAAACTAGTCAAAACACAAATTTCAGGGGAAAAGGTGCAAAAGGGAATTTTTCTGCTCATGAAGAGGGACACAATGGGGGTTTCTTCATGAGGGGAAAGCATGTAGGGTTCACTGTAGAGGTCCTCCAGGATTAAGGAACAAGGAGTACAGGGACAGTGACAAAGTGTTGTGTAACAAGGGGTTAGGGTTTGACCCTAACACTCTGGTTTCCTTCTTTGTAAGGAATAGCTAGAATTAGACATGACCTTCAAGCCATAAATGAGATTGTTCCAGAAAAAGAGCTAGTGATTACTGTATTATTGGGATTGCTACCTACTTGGAGTGCTTTTGCTTCTAGACTACACAAATGTAAATAAAATCTTTCATTCAAACTATTATGGAATTCATGCATCCAAGAAGAGATGAGAATCACATTAGTAACCAACAATGAATGAGAGAAAGTTTCAAATGCATACTCTACTTATCACAAGAAAGGAAACTACAAGAAGCCAAAAGGGCCAAGAAGGAAGGTAGACATGTCCAAAATAGAGTGTTACCAATGTCACAAAATGGGTCACTATAAAATTTATTGTCCTAAAACTCCAGAGAATAAGAAGAGGAATAGGGACCAAGCTAATGTTGTTGAAGAAGGATCTCCAAAGAAGAATAAAATTGAAGAACTAGATATAAGGGACTTACATTACTAAGTCCTTTGCTCTAAGCTTTAGTTGTTTGATTTTTTAATTCTAGTATTTGTAGGTTTAACATATTTTGGAAAAAAAAATGAATTGTTTTATAAGGTAATAGGTATCCCTCAAGCTTGGAGGGAGCCCTCACCAACTTCCAAACATAAGTATTTACTCTTTCTATTATCTTTTCCTTTTTGGTTTCCTTTACTTATCTAAGTTTGTTTGTATTAAATACTAATCACATTTCTATTCATGTTTTATTTTTTAGGAAAAGTTTTTTGAATACTCAAGGATTATGGAAGAAGGCCTCACAAGACAAAGCATTGGAAGTACAAGGTTTGTTAAACAAAAGGTATGCTTTAGACTATAAGTTTTTCTCTCTTCATGATAAAGGCATATTCATTCTTTATAAATTATTGTGTCTAGCTCTCTTGAATCATAAATATTCTTGAGTGGGTGGTTTATCATTAGATAAATCTACCCTCCTCATATATTTAATTATTCTTGTGGAACCCTCAAAAGTTTATTTGTAAAAACCATAACTTAAGGGTATGCTGATGATATTTTGTGAAACCCTAGCCCACTGAGGGTTATTGATGAAGTCTAAAGAAAATGTTTGATGCTTTTATGATGTCATGTTTGGGGTTTTGGTATGGTTATAAAAAACCATAACTTGTTAGGGTTGAATGCTGATGTATGAAATCCCAAACCTTTGAAGTATTTATAAATTAGGGTTTGTTATGTAATGTATCGAAACCCTAGATCATTAGGATTTGGTAAGGTGTATAATCAAGACCCTTATTTTAGATAATTTCATAAGAATGAAATCCTAGGGATATGTGTGTTTGTTCGATCGAAACCTTAGTCTATTCAATTTTGTTATATGTCTAACTTTAATATAAGTATATTTGTGTATTTGGGTTTGACTAACACATTTTATGATATGCTAGTGTTTGATGATGAAATCCTGGAGAAGTGTGCAGACCTAATTGTTGATGGTCATGATTCCTAGGGTTTGGAACTAAGCCCTAGTTGAAGTTTTATACTCTAAGATGATAGTATTTGTGAATTCTAGGGTTTTGTAACTAAAACTTATTATAAGTTCAATTTTCTAATACATTATGACAATGTGATAATTCGTGATTTATTATAGATTGTTGAAATCTAAAATTGAGCTATGATTGGTTTTGATTTTTGAAGCTTAATGGCTCATATATGAAATCTAGGATCTTGCACTAAATCCTAGTGGAAGTCTAATAAGTTCTAAAGTTGTTGGATGCATTGTAGAACTATATTCATACGAAATGCTTCTAGGGTTTGGAATATATCGTAGTAGGGTATGCCATACCTTTAGAAGAAATATTGAAGTTGTAGATATAATGAAGGTTGTTATCTTAATTGAGGTACTCAAAGTTGTGATGATGAAATATAGTGTTTATGACAAAACTCTGGCGTGTAGTTGAAGTATAAATGTATGTATTTATTGATTGTGAGCCTAACTAAGTATTTGATGGCTAATGTCTAATACTTTCTTTGTCATGTGATTCTGATATAGTTAACTTCATGCTTCTATATGTATTTATTTGGTTGTACTGACTATCTAAGTTGTGTAGGTACATAGTATTCAAGATGATGAAGACATTTGTAAGTAAAGTTGATTTGATAAAGCATGATGAAGGAATTTATATGAATGATGATGATCAAGAAGGATAGAAGCTATGAAAGATTCTCTAATGTCATAGAAAAGAAGTTGATCTCCCTAAGTCAATAGGGAGCCTCGATAAAGAAAGAAGTATATCTCTTGAGTTAAGAGAGAGGTTATATTATAGTCATGATGGATACCTTGAAGAAATTGGAGAATCCATATTAAGGCGTTTCTGAAAGAAGGAAATATGGATTTGGCTATTATATGTGAAGTAGGAAAGGAATCTAAATGATTGAGGAAAAAATTGTCACAATTTGTTTGGAGAGCCTTGAAGTCCTATTGTGATGAATTGTAAGGAATCATCACGATGTCAAGAAACCTTGAAGGTTTGTGTTTACTTATGTATTTAGAAGTTTGTTACTGATTGGGGTTATGATTTTATAGATAAACCTCTCCTAGTTTTGCAATCATGCTTGATGTTATTGATCTGTTTGATCGAGAGAGATTTGATATGTTGAGGCTTTGTGTGTAAGACAAATTACCTAGGAGGACATCTGGCTGACACTTTGTGTTGATGTTTTGATCCTGAATTATGGAGGGTGGTGTTGGTCATAGAGCTCTGACCCCATATACACACCTGAATCACTCGGTTGATGATTATAAAGTAAGACTAATGATACCTAGAAAGGCTGAAAGCTTTAGTCCATCTTAGTCCAACCCGGATAGATTTCCCTGGTTAGGAATCTAGTCTATGGCACCATGAGTGCCTAAATAGTTGGAGGACCTTGGATAGATTGCCTTTGTCAGGAATCTAGTCCATGGCATTGCGGTGCTTAAACTCTTCATAGTTCATATGTCTTGAGATCTTCCTTGTACTTGTTATTATGAATACCTCCCTAGTTAAGAGGGAGTGCTGAGGAATGTAACTAGGTTTAGTCTCCATAATTGTATTTGATTCACAATGAAATGTACTTACGAAAATTATTATTATTATTATTATTATGACTTATTAAAGCATGGGCTTCATGCTTGGGTCATTATGTTTTAGGTAAAATTTCCTATTGAGGACTTCTAGGATTTATTCCAAGTCATTAGGGTCATTGAAGATTTATAGAGACCCTTCTTGGGATTTTGAATCACGTGAAAAGAATTAATAATGAGTAAAATAAGCTATTTGTCCCCTCGACACCAAGTTTGCCTCAATAATATCAAGTCAACTTCAAGAAGGGTAATTTGACCTCACTAGAATGCTATATATACATTGTAGTGCAATTCATTTGAGATAGACAAGTTCAATTTCCAAGCCAAGCTAGCTAAAAAGTGAGAAGTTGGAAAAGGAGCTAGAAAAGGGTATGAAATTGGAAAAGAATGAAGAAGACATCAAAAACGAAGTTTTGGGCCATGTATCTCTCACACAAGTGGATTATATAGGAAGATAAAATTCTTTATTGCCAAGTCAAAGTTGTTACTGCTGCCAGTTGTTTCAAGTCAAAGTTGTTGTTGCTAGGTCGAAGTTGCTACTGGAGGGTTATCATCTGTAGAAGCAAGAAAGGGTTGACTTTGTGTGAGGAAGTCTTTTTCTAGGTCAAGAGTCTTGGATTATCTTGTGAAACTATTGAAGGTAGAAATTTTGATTGGGTTTTCCCCTAGATAGGGGTTTTTCCTTGGTTTTCCACCTATACCTCATGCCTGTGATCTTTGTGCTATTTTTTTGGTAATTTCTTGATGAACTAAAAGGTAAAAGAATAACATAAAAGATAATAAGGTCATAAGTAATTATCTATATAAACAAAATATTTTTTCCTTTCTAATTTTATAACAGAATGCATGGACTAATAAGTGTTATTAAAGGTATGCAGAGATGGAATCAATCCTTCTTGATGATCCTCAAATGAATTTCAGACTCCTATGATCAGATATGCATTCATGACCTATAGCTTCTATGTTTTTGATGTGTTAGATGAAATGTCTATTATGGAGTAGGCATCTTGGATCAAGTTCTTGCTTGAGTTTGATTGGATGGCCTTGTATTTATCTTTGATTGCATTCTAGAGAGTTTCAAACAATTCTGGGCAGTGGTCTAGAAGCTGGACTGAAAAGGTGGCACAAATCCTAGAATTGCATGCTCAGAATTGAAGGATTTAGGCCATAATCGCATGTAAGTAGGCCTATGCGTGCGGTTAGAGGCCTATAACCACACACTTTCCTTGTTGTGTTTATGGTTAGGGTGTTCGATCAGAGAAAAATAACCCCAACTCGTGGATTGGTGACTTGGGGTGGTCCTTTGGCCCCTGAGTGTCATATAGCCCCTACAAGATGTTCATAATTTTTGAGTATGTTGACCCCACCTCCAGAACTAGAGCTTGGTGTTTAGGTCATTTCATAGTAAAACTCCTCTCACGTTCACCCTGGTAGGCTTGTGAAATTGAGTAAATGTGGGAGGAGGCGATTACAGGGTGGTATTACAGCTCCCAGGTTCAAACAATTTGACTAGATGGTGCTAATGAAGACCTAAAACATCGAGAAGAGACTCATTAGAATCCTTTCCATCCAAGAAAACTTAAAAAATTTGAAGGGAAATTAGAAAAAATATTTTTGATTTACACCCAACGCACCCCCAAGAGGAGAGATAGTGCGTTGCACCTCTCCCCTCCAGTATATCCTCACTTAGGGGCAATGCACCTTTCGACCATCTAGGACTGAATTTGTCCTAACGTGATTTTTTTAAACACTAGGGCCCTCAACAATTCCTAAAACTTGCATGAAAACACAAAAATGGGGCCATGAATTAAAAGAGGAAGGTACTAGCTCTTACCTGGAAGTGACGATGCTTGAAACAATCCACTAGATTGAGCACAATTAGTTGCAGAAGATTGAGGTAAAAAACTACTCAAAACTCTCATTGTTGAAGGTAAATGTGAAATGGTAAATATAAATAGTCATTTTCAATATTTGTGGTTGTTTATTCCATTATTTTATTCACATTTAATGTTGTCCTAGTTACAACCCATTTTTACCATGAAATAGGTATCTTTAATCCTTTTTATGATGTTCTAAACTGGTGAACAATTGTTTGGTGAATTTTGTCATGTTTTGAGCATATTATTTTGACCAAAAAACACACTTTTATCACTTTTTCAAGCTCCGTAAACCTACGAAAAAGGAACCCCCTAGAGTCATCTTCCAACTCTTCCAGACTCCCAAAATATGAAAGTATTGTCGATCGCTTGTCTTTTCAAACTTGTTAAAGTAAATGAAAAGACATCTAATCAGTATAAGTTTAACCCTTTTTGGGACTAAGATAGACTAAATATGAAAAAGGAATGCCTTATTTGACATGGCTAAGAGGTTTTCTTGGGTATTATTTTCAACCTTTTCGGACCTAAGGGACTATCTACGAAAAGGAATATCTAGAGTTTTCCTTTTCGCCTTTTTTTCAAACTATCTAAACATGAAAAAGATGTCGAGTTATAACTTCATTGGACTCATTAAAACGTCAAACAATGATGGATTCGTCGTTCATGTTGGGACCTAACCACTAATTCTTTGGGTTCCTTAAATATTCTTATATGGATTCATCTGAAAGATGAACTTACATATCAAGAATATGTTATCCTCCTCAAGCTTGTTAAAAAATAAATATGTACTGACCAATATGGTTGGGGAAATGGGGAAATTAGGGTACTCCATTTGTTAATAGCAGCGAATCACTCTTAAACATGACACTCTTCCACCTCATCTTTGTGGTTGTTGGGTTGGGAAATCTACTTGTGTTTTGGTTTATCATACTATTTCAAAGCCTCCATTTTTTGTTTTGAGCCAATGCAGCCAACTCCATTCAGTGTCACCAATGTGTTCAAGAGAAGTCATTCAGTTAATATATGCTACAATGTTCTTAATCCTTCATTCCATGTCTTCCTTTCCTGATCCAGTTTCGTATCAACATCATGCTGATCATTTTGTCTCAAATCATGATACCCATTTCATGTCATTGATGGGGGATACATAAAGGCCCTTGTGCAATGGTTCGCTTCCTATCGATATGAGCTCATTATCCACTAATTTGACTTAGAAACACCCTTGGTACCTTGGTTCTTGCATACATCAATGACAAGTTTCCTCAATCTCGGAGACAAGTTTACATCATTGGCCTTCGACTGAAATGTTCATTGTGGTGTTTGACATAAAATCATTTATTCACACCATATGGATTGTAATAGAGTAAATTAAGAGCCATTAATATCATCGATGGTTTATCTTGTGTCTATTAACGACTTACATCATTGATCGGTAATCAAAGGGTGTCTACCATGTTCGACTCCAACCTGTTGATTTTCATGGTTAGACTCGTACATTGGTGAGTCGTGTGAATGAGATAGAAAACCTCGGATCTAGTTTCATCCATCTGGGATGCAATTTCGAGAGTAATACAAGATCACAATGTATGATGGATATGAATATATTGGCGTTCATCTAGTAACGGGTCCACCATCTTTCATCTATGGACGTGTCTTTTGATCATTATACATGTAATGTTAGCTTATGTGCTGAGTATGGGTATGCCTCCCTTAGCAAAGATGTCATCATGTAAATGTATTGTAACAGATGATGATCTCATCAGTTGTTCTTGATCCTAGCTTGTCACAAGGTAAATCACTTTAGTCATCAAATTCATTTCTGTTGCGCTTTAGGGGGAAATCTGTTATAGGAAATTTTATCACATATGTTCAATAGGCCTTCAACTAGATCAATCAACATCCTTTAACCTATTTTCATCATCCTTACACAAATACCTAAGAAATACTCATTCTAAACCCTGAGTTTCTCCCTGAAAACACTTTGCTTCGGTTATTTTAAGGACCAATGCACCTTGGCCCCTTACTAGCCAGCGTTTATTATCAGGATGGCCTACTCTGCACCTGCACTAATCACCAGCAAGTTTCTTAGTGTTGGGGGTGCGTTGATTCTATAAATTTGTGAAAACAAAATAGAATCTCATAGCTTCTTCTTCCAGAAGCTTCCAGGATCTATTGTAAACATTTAAATCAGATAAAAATCTTGAATCCTATCCTATCCTACCTTGGATTTTTCATCCCTTATCCCTTGAGCTCATCCTCCCATCAAGAGTGGATCTCAAGCCCATATTAGTAAAAGGATAAGAATTCATGAACTACCTCCTTCACCTATATATTTACTGCCATCCATATGCAAGGGGTTGGATTTTGGAGAGTCATTGTAACCTTATGTTGTTGTTGTGAGAGATATCTTTCCATGCATTAGGGTGATTGGAGGTGCACTTTTTGACAAGGAAAGGACAATTCAATTTGGAGAATCTCTTCTACAAGATCAACACCTATTTTTGGTTGTAACTCACTCCATTTCTATTAATGCAAATAGTTCTTTGTTTTCCTATATATATGATGTTATGGTTTCATATATTTCAATACCATGTTGATCTATTGAATAAATTGATTAGGTGATGTTGCATAGATTTCATGGATTGTTGGCTTGTGCTATCTAACTGTGAAGGTTCTAATTATAGTGACCAGAGCTAGGATTGGAGCATTCAAGCCAAGGAAGGAGTGATCATATGATAAATTAAAGGCAGACTTCATCCCATTATCAATTTACTTTAAGGAAAAAATTATTCCCTTTGTTTTTCTATTGTTCCAGGTTAGTCCACTAGGCCTAGGGAAGATACTTGTGTCCGTAGTCGTATATTTCACATAACACAGAGAATATCACCAAGGTAGAGATGTTGATGAAAGGGATACCTGAGAAGCAGTACAATGATAATGAAGGGACAATTAGCTTTAGTACTAAATTGAGTGCAAATGATTGACTTCGCAAAGGAGGTGCGACACAACAACAAAGTAGGATTTGGTATATTGGAAGAAGAAGGACAACCAAAAACAAGTTGATTGTACAAGTTTACCTCAACAATGTAAGTAGAGCACTGCAAAATAATTTTTGGTATCCTAGTAGACTGAAGTGAGAATTGGAACAACAAGACAACTAGGCCTATTTTGAATGAGTTAATGTTTTGAACAATTGGGCATTTGTAAATAATGACAAGTGTCAAGCTTAGTTGTGAAGTAGTTTTGGATAGGTGTCTGAACCACTTGTAACACACCTCATTTCACATCTACCCACTTTCATTGCCTCACTCGAGGTAAACACGAGATTACAGCCTACTATGATATGACTCAACCTTCTAAACGACCTTAAGGAAATTGAGTCGACAAAACTAGAACTTAATGACTTCCCTCAGGTGCCACAGGACCCCCGGGGAGTAACCTAGCCCCTCTAGGTGTCGAATCCCTGAGAAAAATCACCTTTTCCCTAACTTAAAGCACCAAACGCTCCCTTTCCAAGGCCTCCATGCGACTATGGGTTCCCAGTCACACCCATAGGCTTGCCTTCGTGCGACTATTTCCTTTTCCTGCCTGTGTTGAGCCAACGATTACGAGAATTAATGTTATTTTCTAGGGTTGGGGATTATCCTCTACCCAAAAATCTATGAAAGTTCCAGAACTCATAAAATACATGAAGAAAATTCTTGTAAACCAAAAATTAGAACGAGGACTTGACCCGACCATCCCCAATCGGGACTGACAATCTTTCAAACACTTGGTAGATGTGCAACCTACAAGTCATGAATGCAACTCTGAACATAAGAGACTAAAAACTTATCTGAGGTTTAACAATAATGGTCACTACCTTCTCTCATTAGTTATCTTAACACCAATTAGGTCTCCTATTCATTATTTATTTAGTTATGAGTGAAAACAAGAAAAGAGCCATGACTAAGATATGTCATAAAGCCATGCTTATAATGAACATATAACTAGATAAATAAAAATAATAGCACAACCATTAAAGACACATAATAACCAATACAATTCCTTACCAAAATCAAGAGAAAACTAGCTTTTATTAACCACAGGAAAATAGACATCCACGTTCCACCCGACCGTAGATTGGCTGAGCCAAATCTCTGTTTAGCCAATCACCCTCGTTCCATATTCTAAGAACGAATGTGGGATGTTATGGAATAAAGAAAACCCAAATAAAACCAAGGGAATCCAGAGGCTAAACCACCTCCACCCTCTCCATAGCGTGATCACACCTAAAATGGTGTCGAGATCACAATACCAAAGCTTGGATGCCTCAGAATTTCTTCATCGTCCTTGAGGAATTTTCATGTATCCACACTAAGGCTTTACCATGTATCCAACCATTACCATTCAAGGTATTCCTAGCCCTTTGGGAATTTTTTTGAGACAACCTCACCCCAGATTCTGAAACGATATGGCAATCCAAAGCTCAAATCAAAAACAATCCCACCACACCATGGCTATCCAAAAATGGCAAGGCTAGGCTAAAATCCACTATCGAATCCCAGAAAAATCCATGCTAATGACAGCAAAAGAACCATATACCAACATGAACATACCATGTGGTTATGTGGACTTATCCATCTTGTGGACAAGAGCAATCTCCCTAGACTTTAGAGAAACCTAGTAACAAATAACCAGGAACTGCTACCTTTCTCTAGACTATGATTGACTAAAAAACATACTATGATAGAGGCCACTTACCATTTAATCGAAATTATTGATGAATTCCCATTTAAATATTTTGAACATACTCTCCTCCTCGATGCTTTAGAGATCCTCCCATCGCTTCCCACAACTTCTCCATGATGTCCTGAAGGAGATCTGCATAGACAAAAATAAACATGAGATCGAAACATCCAGTATATAGCATAAGAGATAAATGGACTAACTAACTAAACCATGTATCATAAACTGATCAATATGCAATCACAATCTATGTAGTGATCAAGGAATCCTACAAATTGTATCAAAAAAGATATAATTGAGAAAGAGAAATTGCCTTTATATTAATGAAATGGAGAATAGTCTTACAACCATGAAGCCTTGATGTTTCAAGTCCCTTCCCACAATCTCCAACTCTCTCCTTGAATGAATAGCCTTCTAACCTTATTCTTGGAACAGAAGCCTACTTCCAACAGTCCTTCTTAATTTTCTGGCCTCGGTTAGCTTTATAGGCCAAGAGTGGGAACTTTGGGATCCATTTTCCAAGGGATAAGATCCATTAATGTTGGGATAGGGGTTCCATAAAGAGAGGCAGTAGCTCCATAATGGGAGGGATCATAATTGAATAGGAAACCATTCGAAGCTTGTTAATATGGATATATACCAATAACAATTCTTCTAGGCTTTACTTTTTATTTTTAGATGCATTAATTCATGTGCGTAGGCCACTGTGTAAGATATAGCACACTTAGGTACAGTTTCCAATGGACTCTTCTGCATGTGCATAGAAATTGACTAGGGAACTACACAAGAAGCCAAAAACATGGTTTTGAACAATGGGATCCAGGAATTCCACTTTCTTTGGGATAATTTGGATTCTAACTTTGCAGGGGAACGCTTTGGGATACATTTGTGGATAGCGAAAGATCCAAACTAATGGTCATTTTCCTAATATGAAAAAATGGCATGTAACAGATTTCCGCCTAAAGTGAAAAGTCAGAAGAGAAGTTTTGATGACTAAAGCACTTTATCATACCAAGGTTTGGGTTCGGGATTGCAATCAAAGACTTGAATCAATCAAACAAATGTTACAATGCAATATATAATCATCGCTGAGGTAGGAATTCCCATACTCAGAGGATAATTCTCTCAAAGAACCAATACGAAAATACATATGAAGATCCATGTCAATAGATGACATAGTATGGACACAACCATCAATGGATCTATGTTAAAATCATGAATATTTAATAACTCTATGCAAACTAGATGTATGAAACTAGATCTAGGGTCTTTATCTCCATATCTCGATCCATATTATGAATCTAGCCATGCAAGTGAATGTATCAAATTCCAACATGGTAGAAACCACTTGATTACTGGTCAATGGTGCGAACCATTAACAAGTATGAGAGAAACCACCAATAATGACAATGGCTCTCAAGGTACTTCGAATACAATCTATGAAGTTTGAATAGATGTGTTGATGTCAAACACTCATAGAGTCATTCAATTGAATTTCAATGATGATAAATTGTCTTAGAAGGCAAGAAACCTACCATTAAGGCATGCAGGCTCCAAGATACTGAAGGTTTCTAGATCAACTTCCTAGATAGTGATTTGAAGTCAATAGGAAGTGACCCGTCACAAGAGGGCCTATGACACGAAACTTGTGTCAAGTGCTAAAGAATAATAGTTTGGAGTAATCCAGGACTCACTCAGGGATGGTCTATGCAACTGAAGGCTATGACTAGCAAATCAATTTGACTGAGGTTGGAATTCTCTTGAACATATTAGTGACACAACATGATGACTTGGTAGCATTTGACTCAAAAATAATACCCAAACCAACTGAATAATTTCAATGAGGTATAGTCATCTGAGAGGAAAATGGATTTCCCAACCCAGACACAAAAAGTGACAGTGTCATGTTCAACAGTGACATACTACCTTTTACAAAACAAAAACAAAGGTTCTTTCCCACTTTTCCCCCACCATTACTGGTAAGTACCTCTTTATTTTTTACAAGCTTGAGGAGGGTACCATATGCTTGTCCTGTAAGCTCATCCTTCGGATGAGTCCTTTGAAGTACTTTTAACGAACCCTAAGAAGCAGTGGTTCAGTCTCGTCACGCTTAACTACTCCTGCATTGTTTAATTTTTACGATTCTAGTGAAGGGGTAACTCAATGTCATTTTTATGTTTAAAGAGAGTTTTAAAAGACACAGCAAGAAAACTTGCTCATTTATTTCAACATAAAATTTTAACGAGCCTGGAGAAGGTAAGCTCAGTGTTTTTCAGTTTTAGGGAGTTAGGAGAAAAACATAAGTAAACTCCATAGTGTCCTTTTTCATAAATTGAGTCTATCAAGCCCAAAAAATGGTAAAAGAATGTAGGAGAGAACTCTATTGACCATGATTAGTGAACATATACCTTTTTCATAAATAGTCTATTTCAATCCGTAAAAGGGGTAAACTTATACTAAATAGATGGTTGTTCATTTACTTTTACGAGTTCGAACAATCAAGTACTTTACGATCTTTTCATGTATAAGAAGTATAAAAAGTGGGTAAAGGGAACTCCTTGGTTTCACTTTTTTGTAAGTTTTAAAGAGTTCGGAAAAGTGATAAAAATGTACTCATATCACTAACTTTCAATTTTGTCAATGAGTAATAAAAGACAGAAAGAACTCGACATTTTTATGTACGTTTTACAAGAATGGAAAGATAGCAAAAGAAGATCGGGATTTTCATGAGTTTAATGACTCTTGAAATAATAACCAAAATGGACTCGATATAGGTTTCAATTTTACACAAGCTTGAAACATAGGAAAATTGTGCTTGAGATATATTTCATTTTTACACAAGCTTGAAACATAGGAAAATTGTGCTTGAGATAAGGTTCATTTTTACACAATCTTGAAACAAAGAAAAAACATGCTTGAGATTGCTTTCATTTTTACACAAGCTTGAAACAAAGAATAAATTGTGCTAGAGATAAGTTTTAATGCCCCCAGCATACTGACATAGGCACATACCCCTCAAACCTTGTTTCATTTTCCTAAGTAAACTACTGACTACTAATAGGCGGATGAAATGAAGGTTCATTTACAAGATCAGGTGAAAGACTCACCCTAATAAAGGGAGGATTTGTTTCATTTTTTAACAAGCTTGACACGGGAAAAAAACTATGCTCATGTAACCTTGTTTCTTTCTTTAATGAGCTTGTCACAAGAAAAAGGAAATATGCTCATGGGATTTGTTTCATTTTTTTAACGAGGTTGACATAGTGAAATAATTATCCTCATGGAGACCTGTTTCATTTTTTAATGAGGTAACACAGTAAAAGAACCTTCCTCATGGGGACCTGTTTCATTTTTTGATAAGGTTGACACAGTAAAAGAACCATCCTCATGGGGACCTATTTCATTTTTTGACGAGGTTGACATAGTAAAAGAACCATCCTCATGGGGCCCTGTTTCATTTTTTAACGAGATTGACATAGTAAAATAAGAATCCTTATGGGGACCTATTCCATTTATAATGAGGTCAACGTAATAAAAGAACCATCCTCATGGGGACCTGTTTCATTTTTTAACAAGGTTGAAACATTAAAAGAACCATCCTCAGGGGTTTTTTTATGTTTATGTGAGCTTGAAACAAAAATTACTCTGCTCTTAAGAACCTATTTCATTTTTTAACAAGGTTGACACAGTAAAAGAATCATCCTCTCAGTCAATTGGATAATGGCTTCCATTAGGAAGAAACACATTCCAAGGTATGTTTCCCGGCCATGGATTCTAAGAAATCTTCATCAGAAGGAAGAATAGCTCTCTGGAAGGAATACATGTGAAGAGAATAAAAAGGGATAAGAAAATCCATTTCAAATTCCCCTATAAGATTCCCTATGCCAATTACCAAATCTAATTCATAAGAATTCTAGAAAATAGTGAGAGGCTTTCTTGCATCAGTAACTGAAGACATGGGAGTGGTTGCGACATAGTTAACTCGTGACAGGGTCGATACCACTTGAAAATAAGTAACATTCAGGGATGTCAGATGGATGGTAGTCCAATCAATAGTAAGAAATGAAAATTGGTCAATAGTGACAATGTTTCCATTGTGAGGAAAATATATCACGTGAAAGAGTGTAAATACGACAACTTTCATGGCATAGACATATTCTCACCCAATGAGAAAATTGAAATCCAATTGGCCTTGGACCACCATAAGATCAATACAGATAGTTTTACCTTCCAGAGTGATAGGCAAATTAGGAAGGATCCCTAAATTTTTGTTCATGGTTCTATTAAAAGCTAAAATATTATGTGTAACAAGTACAAACTAAGGGGAACCCAAAGCTTTCCAAGCATATGAGTATATAATACTAACAAAAGCACCTTCGTCTACATTTCTGCGATGCACATTCTTACCATACACTGTCACAATTATTGGGAAAGGAGTGGAAGAAGGAAGACGAGGTTTTGTTAGTCTACTCCAATCAAAGGAAATAACCTCGTTACTTGTAGGGGGATTAATGGAAACAAGTGAAATGCCCCCATGTGTAGAAGAATCTGAAGTAACAAGAAGAACCTAAGCGGTATAATTTTCACTCTCTAAAGGGAGAATCGGGTCGACTGAAGATGGTATCAAGTTGAACACTTGATCAACCAATGGCTCATCAAAAATGAAAGAGTGGGATTGACAGTACCTAGAATTAGATTAATCACTTCGTCAGTTGACGGTAGGTTGGGACAAATTTTATGATAACCATTTGGAAGTTGTTGCTATGAAACAGTAAGTTTTTTCAATAGTTTTGAGGCTTCGTCCATATGAGGGAAAATGTGACTATGATGAATCCCTTTGCATAAGCTACAAGGAAACCTAACTTTACCCTTTTTCCTGGGAACCTCAAAATCACTAGTTGATAGATCAATAGTAAGTTAATGAGAATTTCATGACCATACTTCCAAGACCTTAGGAATACTAGGACAATCGATAAGGAAGTGGTCACCCTTACAAAACTTGCAAGGGTATCTCGACTTGCAATGTTGTTGAAAGTTTCTCCAACATTACCAATACCTACAACCATGGTTGGTTGGTTGAATTATTTCTTATCTTGCTTCTTCTTACTCTTCCCTTTCTTCTTCTTCTTAGTCACTTGGTTTTTAGCATAAAGGATTTTACCAAGCGAAGAAGAAGAAAAGGAGGAGGACATGTTAGGTGAAGAAGGTAAAGGGTCAACAAGAGGTTGATGATGTTGAGATGATGTACTTGGTTGAGGTGAACAACTTGGTTGAGGTGGAATATTTTGGGTATTTTCAATCAAAAAAGTTGAAAATAACCACACCATTATACCTATCGTGAATCGAGGAAGTGACAATGTAGCCATATAAGGAGGACCGACATTTGCCAATTCAAGAAGAGGATTAGAATTTATGTTAATGGGGATTCCCTTATGGTAACTTTAAGCATTGTTTCTATTAGATTCAACTTAGATAAATTTATTACCAATATTAATAACTGAAAATCAAAATCCACACCTAAGGTCTGTAAAAATTTAAAACAAGCAAATAACGCACACTAAAAAATCTAAGGATTCAAACTATGTAAACAAGATTTTCATAGCGAAATCACTAGTTGGTGATGAAATCCAGTGTCGCAGAAATCAAAGTGAAAAGTGGTTATAGATAGAGCAGGTGGAACTAGTTACGATGACAACATGCTGAATGTACATGATTTGGTGCAAGTAAACTTCATTTATGCCATCTTGAATGAAGAATATCCTCTAGAAAGGTCCAATTGAATTTAGCCAACATTTTTTTCTAGGTACAACAAAGACTTCCCCTTTGTCCTCGCCTTAGGTAAAAACCCTAAGATTATATTCTCTAAGGTTACCACGTAAAACAATTTACCCTGGGGGGACAGTAGCAGATCAGACGTACAAACAATTATAGAGTAACAAAGCTCAACCCCCTTAAAAGTTCCTCAACATGGTTAATCTGAGGTTTACCTCCAAGTGACTCCCAAGTACCTTTAAGCATTGTTTTTAGTGCATGTAAATCACTCTACCATATCCAATGAAGTGGGGTTGATCACTTCATTGGGTCTGATATGATCTCGTGATTAACTCCTTTGTAAGGGGAGCTTCCCAGAGAAAAATTGTAGTAAATGAATTTATCTCCCTATAAAAAGATGTTAATGTTTGTTTGCAACTTTGGAAAGCTAACTCACTTACCTATCCCAAATCCTTACAACTTGATCTAATGTAGGTGGAAAAGAGCCCTAAAATAATAAAAAATTCTAGATTGATTTTATTAGCGCTGATTTTAAGAGTTTCTATTTACTCACAGGGTAAATGGATGTGAAAGGGATGGTGTTATTGTTAGAAAATTATATATTACAGAGCAATGGAACAAAAAAAATATTGCAAAAATATAGACACAGAAAACACATAAAACAAGTGAGACACAGATATAGGTGGTTCACCTAATTTGGGTTGCGTCCACGAAGAAACAACCTGTCCTTCCTTTTATATTATCCATCAAAATGAAGAGATACAACCTACACCAGATCCTTTGTAATTCCCTCTTCACTCTCACACAATCTCCTCTCTCATTCTCGCTCAGAATACAGATCTACATAGACGCAATACAATTCCCTCATATATAGCGAGGGGTTGCCTTCTAGGGCAAAAAAAACCTAAATTAAAGATAATTTCTATTGTTAGATCTCTGCCTAATGAACGACCCAAATTGACTACGAAATTACAACATTTTACAAGGCAATTTTACATCTATTTTTAGCTTTGGGGGCACTGCCCTCGATCCCTGGCTAGGGGGAGCCTCCAAATAATTGTCATCGCCCCCCCTAGTTATGTTGCCGCCACATTAGAAACTAGGGTCCAATTTGGCGATACCTCTAAATAAAGAAGATAATCAGGCTCCACACCCAACAATCTACCACTTGGAGATTGATTATAGCAAGTCCATCACTGCTTCATTTGTTGGACAATGACTCCACTTTTGACCTGGTTGTTTCTCATTTTCTTCATCATACTTGAAGACCAATTGAAACTAAGGAAAATCTCAGTTTCTCCCTAGTTACAACTGTTGTTAACATATCTGCAAGATTCTGACTAGTGTGTATCTTTTCTAGCTTCAATTATCCATCTTCCAACAATGACTGTATGAAATGGTACTTGAGATGTATATGTTTAGTCTTGGAATGAAATGTAGAGTTCTTTACAAGATGTATGGCACTTTTGATGTCACTGTATAACCTGCCCAACTCCTACTTCTTACCCAATTCATCCAAAAACCTTTGTAACCAAATCATTTCTTTACTATCCTTTGTAGCATCAACATACTTTGCTTCCGTTGTTGAGAGTGCAACAACACTTTGTAGTTTTGAAACCCCACTGAAATCTGTTCCATATACAGTAAACACATACCTTATTGTGCTCCTCCTATTATCTCTATCATCTGCCATATTTGCATCAACATATCCCTATAGAGCAATGTGTGAACCACCAAAGCATAATTCTTGATTTGTGGTACCTCTCAAATACCTGAGAATCCACTTCACCACCATCCAATGTTCTTTTCCTAGATTTTTCATGTACCTTCTTACAACTCCCACTGCATGTGCAATATCAGGCCTTGTGCAAACCATTTCATACATTAAGCTTCCAACTGCTGATGCATATGGAACTTTAGACATATAAGAAATTTCTTCCTAAGTCTTGGGAAACACCTCCTTACTTAGTTTGACATGGCTAGCCAAAGTTATCCTAACTAGTTTTTCATTTTGCATATTAAATATTTTCAACACCTTTTCTATGTACTCACTCTGAGACAATGTTAATTTTTTATTCTTCTTGTCTCTAATTATTCTCATACTAAGGATTTATTTTGCAACACCCAAATCCTTCATTTCAAATGAGTTCACCATTTTTATTTTCAGCACATTTATTTCCTACATGTTAGAACATGCAACAAGCATGTCATCTACATACAATAACAATATAATACAATTGCCATCATTTTACCTTTTGAGACAAACACAATGATCAGAGTGACATCTAGTATAAACTTATTCAGACATAAACTTGTCATATTTTACATACCACTACCTTGGAGCCTGTTTTAATCCATACAATCTCTTCTTCAACCTACACACTAGTTTCTCCTTCCCTTTTACCTCATATCCTTTTGGCTGCTGCATATATATCTCTTCCTCCAAATCCCCATGGAGAAAGGTTGTCTTACATCTAACTGCTCAAGATGCAAATATTGAGCTGCTAGTAGACTTAAAATAGTTTTGATTGAAGTCATTTTAACAATAGGAGAAAATATCTCATCAAAGTCTATACCCTTTTTCTATGCAAACCCCTTCACCACAAGTCTAGCTTTATACCTTTTTCTACCTCCATCTTCTTCCTTCAACCTATAAACCCATTTATTTTGCAATGTTGTTTTACCTACAAGCAACCTAATTAAGTCCCAAATCTGTTTATGTGCTAAAGAGTCCATCTCTTCTTTCATGGCTTGCTCCCACTTCTTCCTGGTTTCTACCTTCACTGCTTCTTCATAACATTCTAGTTTACCAAAATTAGTCAACAATACATAGTATAATGAAGGAGAGTATCATTGAGGGGGTCTACTTATCTTGGTAGATATTCTAACACCACTTTCAAGTGTTTAAGGTGCTTTTTGTTGTTGTTCTAGTTGTTGATCATTATTATTTTCAGGCACCATCACTTTTTCTATGATCTCATCAAGCATTGTGTATTCTTTGTTTCCTTTTTCCTATTTCTTTTCCTGTAGTTGATCCTTATACAAAACCTTTTCAATGAATATGACATCTTTGCTTCTAATGATTTTGTGTTTTTCATAATCATAAAATTGATAACAAAAATCATTAAATCATTAACACCGTATCCAATAAAGGTACATTTCTTTGATTTTTCCTCAAGCTTTGTTCTATTTTATTTATTAATGTGGACAAAGGCTTCACAACCAAAATTCTTTAAAAATGAGTAGTTTACCCTTTTACCTGTCCATGTCTCCTCTGGAATACCACCATCCAAGGAACTTGAAGGCCCTCTATTTATTAGATAAACAACAGTATCTACATCATCTACCCAAAATTGTAAAGGCAATCTTGCATGCAATCTCATGCACCTTGCACGTTCCATGATTGTCCTGTTCATTCTTTCGAACACACCATTTTCTTGTGGTGTTCCTGGAACTTTATTCTCTCTACGAATTCCATTCTTTGAACAGTACCTATCAAACTCTTTGCTGCAATATTCACCTCCATTGTCTGATCTGAGACACTTCAACCTTTTTCCTATCTCATTTTCAACCAAAGCTTTCCATTTCTTGAAATTATAAAATACATTAGATTTATTTTGAATACAATAAGTCCAGGATTTTCTAGAGATGACACCTGAGTAGGTCCCCATACATCTGTATGCACAAGCTCTAATTTTTCACTCTTCTTTTCTTTCCCAATTCTGAGGAATCTGACTCTCTTATTTTTTTCTATAAACACAATTCTCAGAGAATTTTAAATCAACATGTTTCAAACCTAGCAACAAATTTCTTGAGTGAGGAATATGCATCCCCTTCTCACTCATTTTCTTGAGCCTATGATGCCACAATGTCGTATCTTCTCCAATAGAGGTTAAAAAATTAACAGAATTAGAAATACCATTGCATAAATACAATGTACCAACATTTTCTCCTTTTGATATTACCAGGGCTCCTTTAGTGACCTTCTAGGTTTTATCTGTAAAAGTAGTTACACTACCTTCACCTCCAAACTACCCTGTTGAAATTAGATTTTTCTTTAGATCTGGAACATGCCTTACCTCCTTCAATATCCATTGATTTTGATTTTGCTTGTTTCATGAAAATTGTACCCATTCCAATGATTTTACAGGGTTTATCATCACCCAATCGAACCTTCCCAAAATCTCCTTGAACATAATCATGAAAATGTTTCCTATCAGGTGTGGCATGGAATGGAGCCCATGAATCTACCACCTAGACATCAATAATATTTTCTATTGAAATAATCAAAGCATCTTGCAACACATCACCTATCACATTCACTTCATGATTGTTTTCTTGTTGCACGTCTCCTTCTTTTCCCTTCCAAGAGTTGCACTCTTTCTTCAGGTGTCCTTTCTTCCCACATTTCTAGCACACTATCATTGATCTAGACTTGGATATGCCTTTCCTTGACTTATTACGATTTCTTGAGCTCTTTCCTCTTTTCATTTTTCTTCCTCTAGTCTCTGCAGTCAAAGCATTACGTGATGTCTCACTAGAGCTTTTCCGTCGCATTTCCTTTCTAAGGATTGCACCGAAAACATCATCAAACTTTAAAGTACTAGATTTAGATAGAGTTACTAATGGCCATAACTAAACCATTCCAACTTTCTGGAAATGAGCACAGAAATAACAGAGCACTAACTTCATCTTCAAAAGTAACTCTTATGGAACTTAATTAACTGCTAACTGTATTAACTTCATTTAAATGATCAATAACATATCCATCTTCTGACATCTTCATATTAAATAAACGCTTCATAAGAAATACCTTATTTGAGGCTGAGGGTTTTTCATATAGTTTGACCAATGCCAAAATTAAACCCTCTGTTGTTGTTTCCTTTAAAATATTAAGCACTACCAATGCCGCCAGGCACAACTGTATTATTCCAAGTGCCTCTCTGTCGAGAATATCCCATTCTCTCTCTATCATACTCATTGGCTTCTTTGCCTTTCCGCTCAATGGTAGGTACAGATCTTTTTGATATAGATAATATTCCATCTGCATCTTCCACAGCTAGTAGTTTTGGCCGTTAAATTTTTTGACCCTAAACCTACCATCTTCCGCCATTTCTCCCACTCGAACTAGGAACCCTTCTATCCTATGAGTTTATTAGCCAAATAGACCTTCGGCTCTGATACCAATTGTTATAAAATTATATATTACAGAACAATGGAACACATAAAATATTGCAAAAATATAAATACATAAAACACATAAAACAAGAGAGACACAAATATACGTGGTTCACCCAATTTGGGATACGTCCATGGAGAAACAACCAGTCCTTCCTTTTATATTATCTAGCAAAATGAAGAGATACAATCTACGACAAATCTGTTTTAATTCCCTTTTCGATCTCACACAATCTCCTCTCTCTTTCTCACTCAGAATACAGATCTACATAGACGCAATACAATTCCCTCATATATGGTGAGGGGTTACCTTATATGGCAAAAAAACCTAAATTAAACATAACTTCTAGCGTCACATCTCTGCCAAATGAACGACCTAGATTGACTACGAAATTACAACATTTTACAAGGAAATTTTACATCTATTTTTAGCTTCAGGGGCGCTGCCCCCGATCCCTCGCCAAGGGGGGATCCAAATAATCGTC
>APFE030909635.1:94224-119189 GCA_000404065.3 Pinus taeda | reverse complement strand
TCAAGTTGGTAGTCCCGGTTTTGGGATCCAGTGGGAAATCTCTGTGTATATGTGTTTTATGTGTTATGCTCTCACATTTTTATTTTTCTTGTGATTCAGAATTCGTATGCAGGTAATTTCTGTATGGGGTTAAAACCTACAATTTTCTTTCTCACCTACATCTTCAGGTCTTCCCCGCTTCGGTGGCCATTTTCCTTTGACTTTCTCATTTCCCTTCAATTCACGTTTAGCCTAAACTTTTTGCTTTGACTGCTCATAACAATTATTCAATTTACGAATGGCTTCCTCTAACGATCTAGGCTCATCAAAATCAATTTTGGTTTGTATATGTTGTTGGAAATCCACTGATGAATCTATGAATCTTAGCCTTCTCCTCCTTCATATATGGCACATACCTCAACAGCTCTCTAGTGTACTCATCATCTGTTATATAACCCATCTGTAGCTCATAAAACACCTTAGCTTTGTTATCGTAGTACCTCTCCAATAATTAATTCTTCTTGAAGAACCTCTCGAAATCATCCCAAATCAAGTCTTCTTCCCAAATTCCCTTGACACTCTTCACATATTCCCACTAGATATATGCTTTCCCTTTAAGACCAAAGGTGGCTAAAATAGATTTCATGTTCTCTAAGTAGCTATGCAATTAGAAGAATGTTTTCATTACACGCAACCATGCCTCTGTATCTTTGGCTTTTTCATCTCTCCATCAAATGTGGGAGGCTTCACCTTCTTGAACTCCTAAGGTCAATACTCCCTCCTCCTATAAGGATGATGACGGTGATGACTGTAATGATGTCTCCAGGATGAGAAACTAAATTGATTACCATACACAACTTTCCTCTTGTCAAGTGTATCAAGTGATCTGCCACCTCTATGTTTGTGTCCCCTATATCCCATCCGTATCCATATTGAGATCTGCTAGCACAGGCTCCATTAGTTTTCTCTTCTTGCTCTTGACTGATTTTCATTTTTCCTTGTTTTTGGAACTCTAACATCATCTGAAGGATTGTTGCATTAACCTCTACCTACTTCTCCTGAGCCATTACAAGTATTTCATGAGCCTCAACCAACCTGTAATTATCTGCTTTGCAACTTTTGATCTCTTCCCTCAAGATCCTCAATGTATGTGTTGTACCAGGAGAATACTCTTTTCCTTGTTGCCCAACTGATCTGTAGGAAGTGTCATGAGAACTGTAGTCTACCATTTTGCTTGTCATCTTGAATTCTCTTCTTCCTACAAGTATACCATGTCAAATAAACCAAATATATAACAAAATCAAATCCATACCTTAGTGATGTTCAGGGGAGGCTTATTTCATCTGCAAGATCAATTGAGAGTAGAATGCACATGTATAATCATAGCCATATCGATGTAATAACATAACATCATAGAAACATCATGCATGATCATACCAACTGTATACCCTGATCCCATGCATGACAACCATAACCTTGACAACATCTAACCTACCCAAAGAGAGTGAAAGCATGCTCTGACACCACCCTGTGGTATCAAATATGACCAAAATATAGCGCAACTTGCTCTAATACCACCTTGTAACATGCCTCCTCTCACATCTACCCACTTTCACCAACTTACCTGGGGTAAACATGAGATGAGGGGATGCTATTATATGACATAACCTCCTAGATGACCTTAAGGAAATGGAGTCAACACAAATAGACCTTACTGACTTCCCTCGGGTTCCAAAAGACCCTCGAGAGTAACCCAACCCCTCCAGGTGTCCAATCCCTGAGGCAACTCACCTTTTCCCTAACTTAGAGTGATCCAAGAGATCAGTAAAGTGTTAAAAAATGAAAGTGCTCAAAAGTGATCGAAGCTAGTGCCAAAACGTATATCTTGCCGACCTGAATCCAACACAACTTGAATTTCTCAAAACCGATATTGTATGCTCCAGATGCTGCATTCTTATAGTTTTCCTAAACAACTAAAATTTTTGCAGGTTGGGCACAGGACTACAGACTGGGAAGTCCATATGCTAACTCGACAGGCTGACTAGACAATTTGACTGTGTTTCTTGGGCCAATGGTAGGTTGCCAAGTGGCCTCATTAGATTGGTTTGAATTGGCAGTTTATGATTGGTTGTGGATGGCTTTGGTTGAACCAATGAATGGGCACCATGTGACCTAATTACAGGTTGTCACATGGCACCTTGGGGCTGAACCAAATTTTGTTTGTGGCCCAATATGGCCTCCATGGGGGTTGAACATGAGACCTCAAGCATATCAGTGGAACACTCTACTGTTATGATGCTGGTGGGACTTAACTATCATAGTTCACAATTTCTATTTAAACCTTAGGCATATGACTATTAGAGAAAGGGGTCGAAGCTAAGCCCTAGCCCCAAGTCACTCTACACCTAAGATACTGAAGATAGAAGGGCACTAAGGGCTCAAGCTTAGCCCTGGCCCAAGGTCACTATACCAACCATATAACCTCAACACAATGCGAAAGGGAATAACAATTAGGAACTTGGGGATAAGCCCATGTCGTGATCTTATATCGTGCCATGGGACCAAGCCCTGATGGAATTGAGTACTCACAAGAGAGTGGCTCGAGATAAGGTCTCATGTCAAGTCTTATGGCATAGAAAAAATTGTAGGTGTGGAGTTAAACAAATGGCGTAGGAATTCGGGGCTAGCCCCACGTAAGGTGGAAGCGTGAAACAACGGATGTGGGAAAAGATAAGGTGCTTGATAAATAGGAGCAGAGTTCGGGGGGCCAACCCTAGGTTATGTGGAACCATAAAATAAATGACGGGGGTTACTTGGGGCTTATGCCAACAGGGGCAAGTGATTAGCCCTAACCCCTGGGTGTATGGCCCATGTGGCCCAAATTTTCCGCCCATAGGGGTCATTGGGCTTTTAAAACATTTGAAAATTTGCACCTGAAACGACACGAATCTTGTCGATGCCAGGAAAAAACGACTCTTGGTGGTTCCTAGAAAGGTAGAATTCGTAGAACAATTAGCAGGGAAGTCCACTTTGTAGAACCGTTAGCAGCAAAACTTCTCTAGGGAACAACTTCTTCAGTTTTTGGTCAAATTAAGCCTAACAAAAGCCCAACTTGGGGTTTTTTATTATTATGGAGCCATTGGAGACATTATTTTTACATTCTAAGCATTGTAAATCCATGAAATGACCAATTTGAACACTTAATGAAAGAGGCCCAACATTGGAAGTTGGATGAGGAGATGTAGCCAAGGAGGGGTGAACTCCTTTATCGTTTTGATGTCTTGTGTTGTTGTGTATGGTATATTTGTCTCTGTTTTTATGCTACAAACTGAGTTTAAAAAACCATTTATTTTTGTAATTTTTGATCCAAGGGATCAACAAAATGCTCAAAATTCAAATTGTTCAAAAGTGATTGAAACCTGTACCATCGCGTAGATATTGATGACCCTAATCCAATGCAACTTGAATCGCTCAAAACCGATATTGTATGCTCCCAATATCATGTTCTATTCATTTTCCCAAACAGGGAAAAAACTTGCAGGTTGGATGCACGATTGTTGATTGGGCAGTCCGTACGATGATTGGGCAAGGTGACTGGGTAGGCTGACTATACAATTTGGGCCAATGGCTGGCTCCCACTTGGCCTCTCTGTATTGGGCTGAATTTATTATGTTTTTTATTGGTGAATGAACTTTTGAGTTGGACCAATGGTGGGATGCCACGTGGCCCAATCATGGGCTACCACATGGCACCTCGAGGTTCAATAAAATTTGGCTATGGCCAAACTGCAACCGATTGAAATCGAACAAAAGACCTCCGGAATAGCAATACAACGCCTTATCGCTAGGGTGCAAGTGGTACTTAACATATATGGTGGCGTGTTTTTGTTTAAACCTTATGCATTGATGTATTTGGGGATAGTGTCAAGGCTAAGCCCTGGCCCCTAATCAACCCATGCCCACGAGACTATAAGAAGAGGAGTTGAGGGCTTGGGATTAGCTCCGACCCAAGGTTCTAGCACCCAAAGTTTAAATCACCGAACCACGACATTCACCTAGAGCATGGAACAGTTGAGGGGGTGGAAGAATGGGATCAACCCATGGTCACCATAGCGCATAAAACCGCATGCAATCATAGTGGAGGGCTAGAAGGAGGATTTTGCGACAGGTGTGAAGAATAGGGATAAGCCCCGAGTCTTACAACAGCATGGAATCAATTGCCGAATATTTGGGGGATATGCCCCATGTGGCCATAATTTTCTGCTACAGCCTTATTGGGCAATTAAACTAAGTGACAAAATGCTCCCAATTTGACTCGAATCTCACTGGTGTGGGTGAAATTTTCACTCAATGCGCCCTAGAGAGGTAGAATTCGTAGAATGGCTAGCAATTCAATGCAATTTTTAAGTGAGTTAGCATGAAAAACTTGGAGAGAGCATAACTTCTTCAGTTTTTGGCCAAATTGAGCCCAACAAGAGCCTAGTTGGGGGTTTTTTACTATTCTGAGGCCATTGGATACATAATATTTAAATTCTAAGTACTATAAATCCATGTAAACACAAATTTTAACACTTAATGAAAGAGGCCCAGCACTGGAAGTTGGACCAGGAGATGTAGCCCAAGAGGGGGGTGAACTCCTTTATCATTTTTGTTGTTGTGTTTCTGATATGGTATATTATATTTGTTATTGTTGTTAACTAAGTTTAGAAATCATTATTTTATGTGTTTTTTAATGTGATCCATTACCCAAAATACATAAAATTTTAGTTGCAATTTTTCCATCACCTTCAAGTTTACATTACTTATTAGTTTGGTATCAGAGCCCAAGGTTATTTTGAAGGTTTTATTTTGTTTGTAAGTGTTTTCTGATGCTTACAAGGTTGAATCTCAAAAGAGATAAGGAGAACTTGTGGAGACACGGTATCACATTGTTTCATGGAGAACATACATACCTCAAGCTTCACCAGTGATGGCACATGAAGGGCTTGAAGGGATGTCTGAAGATGAAAGAACTTTCAGAAATGCTTTCTTTGAAATGTCTAAAATGGTAGAAGTCATTTTTGAGGAGAGGAACTCAAGGTTGCAAGGAGATAGATCAAAACCTCCAAAAGGAGATGGATAAAAAGGATACAAACCTCCAAAAGGGGATGGAGGGAATGGTGACAAGCCACCACCTTCACCTCCATCTTCCTCTTCTTCTACTTCTTCTACCCTTTCACAAACACCTCCAAATTCTCCAAAGGGACATGGTAAAACTCCTTTATTAAAGCATGACATAAAGTTTGAATTTTGTATGTAAAATGGAGAGGTAAATGCTAAGAAATTGGATAATTGGGTTCATCAAATTGAAGTGTACTGCAGGATACAAAGAATCAAGGATGATGAGACCAAAATTCAGCTTGCTTCTCTTAGGTTGGAAATTGCAGCACTTATTTGGTGGGAGGCAAAAACTCAAGAGGACATGAAGAAACATGGTAAGGTTTTATCCTCTTGGAATGATTTTTTTGTTGCAATAAGAAGACAATTTAATCCATTAGCATACATGCAAAAAGATATAATGGATTGGAAAAACTTTAGGCAAGATAAGGGTCAAAATGTGCAAAGCTATACTCAAGAATTTAGGAAAAGAGCTTTAATTTTGGGTATAGATTTATCCTCTCAATAAACTTTACTCAAATACATTGGAGGTTTACATGGTTATTTGAGACACACTATTATCATGTTTAACCCTACAAAACTAGATGAAGTTTGCATACATGCAACTCATTTAGAAGCAAGAGGGAAACAAAAATCCATTCAAGAGTGGAGACAAAGGAAAGGGGAAATCCAAAGTAAAAGGGAAGAAGAATGCTTCAGTCAAAAAGGAGGGAGAAGAACTCACATGTAAACATCATTCAAAAGAAGGCCACGATGAAGACCGTTGTTGGAAACTTCAACCTGAAATGAGATCCAAAAAGTTTAACAACAAAAGGAAACAAAACACTGTTGCAACTACACAACATGATTTAGGATCCAATAATGGAGATGAAAAAAATATCATAGCAATGGGATTTAAAGGTAAGGACTCTATTGCAAGTACTATTTCTTCAAGTAGCTTCAATGAAACTCAACGTGAAAAAGAAAGAATAGAGCATTTCCATATTAGAGTCATTTAAAAACATACCAAGATAGATAAATTGTTTGATAGTGGATCACAAATAAACCTTATTTCAAAAGACATTGTTAAGAAATTAAATTTGGAAACCACTCCTCACCCTAAACCTTAACCTTTAGTTTGGATATGTGACAATGCAAATTTGCGTTTGACAAAAAGATGTAAAATGAGACTTTCCATCATTACAAACTTTATAGATGAGGTAGAGCTTGATGTTATTCTACTTGACATTTGTGGTATTGTTTCGGGAATCCCATATCTATATGATAGGAGAGACATCTTCCATTGTCATGAGAACAAATAACACTTGTTTAAAGATGGGATTGAGTACATTGTTAGATCACATAGCAAGAAGTTGTATTTATCACTTATGATTGCTGGACAAATGAAGAGGCTTGTTAATGCTAGCAATAATTTTGTACTCTTGATGATCAAACCAAAAGACAATATTGAAAATGAAACCTTCCAAGGATATGATGCAAGATTAAAATATGATTTGTTTGAGGTGGTTAACACCTATGGTGAGATGTTTCAAGAACCCAAAGGATTGCCACCTAAAAGAGAAATCCAACATGAGATCTAATTGCAGCAAGATTGTCCTCCTACAAACATTGGCATGTACAGGATGTCAGTCATGGAGAATGTAGAAATAAAGAGACAAATCCAAGAGTTTCTTGATAAAGGGGTCATTAGACCAAGCACATTTCCATGTGAGTCACCAATTGTTTTAGTACCAAATAAAGATGGTACATGGCGCATGTGTTTGGATTTCAAAGCCTTGAACAATATTACGGTAAAGAATCGTTACCCTCTTCCTCGAATTGATGATTTACTTGATCAGTTGAAATATGTTGTGTATTTCACTAATTTGGACTTGAGAAGTGGCTATCATCAGTTTAGGATTGTTGAAGGATACATATGGAAGACATCTTCCAAAATAAAGCAAGGTTTGTTTGAATAGTTGGTTATGCTATTTGGGCTTTGTAATTATCCTACAATATTCATGAGAGTTATGAATGATGTTTTAAGGCCTTTACTTGATAACTTTGTGATTGTCTACTTAGACGACATATTGATTTTCAGTAAAACCTGTGAAGAACAATCAGGCATGTTAGGCAAGCCTTAAATGTCTTGAAGAAAGATTTTTTTTTAAAGATATCTCAATGTGAATTTGGAAAGACCCTGTTAGTGTATTTGGGACATATTGTTGGAGGGGGTAAATTGAATATAGATCCCTCAAAGGTTAAAGTTACTGTATATTGGCCTAAGCCCAATAATGTAACTGAGGTTAGGAGCTTTTTGGGAGCAACCCAATATTGGAGAAAGTTAATTCCTAACTTTTCTTCAATTGTAGCTCCATTACATGCCTTGACAAGTGTGAAGTAGTTTTTTCAATGGGGATGCAAGCATGATAAAGCCTTTGATGCATTGAAGGAGAGCATCAGAACTTGCACTTCCTGATTTAAGACAACCATTTGACATACAAACATATGCAAGTGGCTATTCCATGGGAGCGGTCTTGATGCAACATGGTAAGCCTATTTGTTACCATTCTGAAATTTTTAATGGTGCAATAGTTAACTATCCTACATATGACAAGGAATTGTATACATTGGTGCAAAGTGTGAAAAAATGGAAACACTATTTGATGGGAAAGGAAAATATCATTCACATTGATCATCAACTATTGCAATATTCGCAATCACAAACTAAACTACAGCAAGCAATGCATTTCAGATGGATGGGTTTCTTGCAGCAATTCCACTTGGTGATAAGGTATAAGAGAGGTATCTATAAAAAATTTGCAGACATTCTTTCTAGCCCAATTGTTAGTGCTTCAATTATTCTTAAGCATAATTCTATCATGCATGAGATATATGTTTATCATATATGATATATAAGCACATACTTCTCTTATTGTTGGTCATTTTGGTGTAGGAAATACAGTGGCACAATTACAAAGGTATTGTTATTGGCCTCGTATGACTGAAAGTGTGTCACGATATGTAAGATCATGTTCTTTATGTGCTACAAGTAAGCCTAGAAATAGAAATTTAGGATTGTATACTCCACTTCCAGTTCCTTCTTGTCCTTGGGAAAGTGTTTCTATAAATTTGTAGGAGCACTACCTATGTCTAAAAAAAATCATGATTACCTTTATGTTGTGGTGGATCATTTAAGAAAGATGTGTATTTTGATGCCTTGTAAGAAGCAGGTTAAAGCTGAACAGAATGCATTATTTATGATCGAGATTCTTGGTTTGTCGGGAAATTTTGGTCAAGCTTATGGAGACTAATGGACACCAAGTTGAAAAAGAACAAAACATTCCATCCACAAACTAATGGTCAAACATAAGTGGTGAAAAAAATGGTAGTACATCTTCTTTGTGGTTATTGCAGCAAACATCCTAATATTTGGGATTACAACTTACACTATATTCAGCATGCTTACAACTGGACAAACTATTCCTTGACTCAAACATATCCATTTGAGGCATACTTTGGTTACTTACCAAAATATCCTTTAGATTTGATCTTTGGAAACATGTTTCTATTGATGGTCATAGTGACATTGATAAGGCCAAGCGATTCATTGAACAAGTTCAATTAGTGCATCAAATGGTTCAAGAACAGTTGGAAAAGAGCCAAGCCAAGTGCAAGACAAGGCATGATAAGCATCATGTTGACCACAATTTTCAGGTTGGAGATGAAGTTTTGCTTTACATTAGCAAGGAGAGGCTTAAAGGAGAAGGTAAAAAACTTTAACCAATAAGGTATGGACCTTTTAATATTTAAGAAAATATTAGTAATAATGCCTTCTAGTTGGATTTGCCTCCATATATGTAAATGTATGCAATTTTTAATGTTGAGAATTTGAGATTATATGAGCCTCCTTTAATTGATAATCAAGGAGATCATGTTCAAATTCCTTCAATAGAAGATTTCTCTCTTGAATTTCTTGAATAATTGCAGTAGGATACTATCCTTGATAGCAAAACAAGAACTTCAAAACAAGGGAATGTGGAGTACCTTCATGTGGGACTCAAAGGTACAAATCCAAGCAAAGCCAAATGGATTAAGATTGGAAGGGTGAGGGAACTGTACCCTCATCTGTTTATTGACTGAAAGTAGTCTTTTGGAGGTCCAAAAGATTCTGGTGGGGAGGATTGATCCAATGGATTAGTAAAGTGTTCACAGGTGCTTGAAACCTATACCAGAGCGTATATCTCAACGACCTGAATCCAACGCAACTTGAATCACTCAAAACCAATATTGTATGCTCCCAATATCACATTCTAATCATTTTTTCAAACAAGCAAACAATTTGCAGGTTGGATGCAGGACTTTTAACTGGGCAGTCCATACAATGACTAGGTAGGCTCACTGTACAATCTAGGCTAATGGTATGCTGCCACTTGGCCTCTCTATATTGGGTTGAATTTATTGTGTTTTTTATTGTTGAATGAAGTTTTGAGTTGGACCAATGGTGGGATGCCACATGGCCCAATCATGGGCTGCGACGTGGCACCCTGAGGTTCAATAAAATTTGGTTATGGTCGAACTACAATTGACCAAAATTAAACACAAGATCTCCGAAGGAGAAATACAATTCCTTACCACTAGGGCATAAGTGGTACTTAACATGTATGTTGGCATGTTTTTATTTAAACCTTATGTAATGTTGTATTGGGGGACGGGGTCGGGGCTAAGCCCTAGCCCCTGGTTACCTCACGCCCCCGAGACCGCTAGAAGGGGAACCGAGGGCTCGGGCTTAACACTGGCCCACTGTTTCAGCACCAAAATTTTAAATCATCGGACCACAACATTAACCCAGAGCTTGGAACATTTGAGGGGGCAGAAGAAAGGGACCAACCCACGGTCACCACAATGCATAGAACCACACGTCTTCATAGCAGAGGGCTCGGCGAAGGATTTTGTGACGGGCACAAAGAATAGGTATAAGCACCAGGCCTGATGGTGGCATGAAACCAATCACCGAATATTTGGGGGCTCTGCCGACGGGGGCAGGCGGTTAGCCCTAGCCCTCAAGCGCATGGCCCCATGTGGCCATAATTTTCTGCTACATGCTTTATTGGGAAATTAAAATGAGCAATAGAATGCACCAAATTTAGTGCAAATCTTGTAGGCACCAGGTGAAATTGTCACTTAGCACTCCCTTGAAAAGCAGAATTCGTAGGATGGTTAGTAATTCAATTCAGTTTGTAGATGAGTTAGCAAGGAAAACTTGGAGAGAGCATAGTTTCTTCAGTTTTTGGCCAAATTAAGCCCAACAAGAGCCAAGCTAGGGTTTTTTTACTATTCTGAAGCCATTAGAGACATAATATTTACATTCTAAGCACTATAAATACATGTAAACAAAATTTGAGCACTTAATGAAAGAGGCCCAACATTGGAAGCTGGACTAGGAGATGTAGCCCAAGAGGGGTGAACTCCTTTATCATTTTTGTTGTTATGTGTTTCTAATATGGTATATTGTCTATTTTATTGTTGTTAACTAAGTTTAAAAATCATTATTTTATGTGTTTTGTAAAGTGATCCATTACTCAAAATACTTAAAATTTTACTTGCAATTTTTCCATCACCTTCAAGTTTGCATTATTGATCACTTTTGCAAATTGATCCATTGCCTAAAAGACATAAAAATTTACTTGCAAATTTTCCACAAAACTTCAATTTTGTAATATAGATCAGTTTGGTATCAGAGCTCAAGGCTATTTTGAAGGTTTGATTTAGTTTGTAAATGTTTTATGATGCTTACAAGGTTGAAGCTGAAAAGAGGAGAAGGGTTGCTTGTAGAACCAAATCCTCAATTGGGTTCAAGGAAGCCACACATACCTCAAGCTTCACCAATCATGGCACATGAAGAAGTTCAAGAACGGATGTCTCGAGATGAGAGAAAATTCAGAAAATCTTTCTTTGAAATGGTGAAAGTTCTTTATGAGGAGAGGAGCTCAAGGTTGCAAAGGGAGATCTCAAAACCTCCAAAAGGAAATGGAGGAAATGGAGACAAACCTACAAAAGGGAATGGAGGGGATGGTGACAAGCCACCACCTTCACCTCCATCCTCACTCTCATATTCTTCTTCCTCAACCCCTTCACAAACACTCCACATTCTCCAAAGGGACATGGTAAAACTCATTTGTTAAAGCTTGACATAAATTTTGAATTTCCTATGTACAATGGAGAGGTAA
Source organism: Pinus taeda (assembly GCA_000404065.3). NCBI lineage: Eukaryota > Viridiplantae > Streptophyta > Pinopsida > Pinales > Pinaceae > Pinus > Pinus taeda. The sequence goes on along the minus strand of APFE030909635.1, from coordinate 107,845 downwards.
ACACTGAGATATTAGATAATTGGGTTCATTACATTGAAGTGTATTGCAGGATACAAAGAATCAAGAATGATGAAACCAAAATTCAGCTTGCTTCTCTAAGGTTGGCAAGTGCACCACTCATTTTATGGGAGGCCAAAACACAAAAGGATATCATGAAAAGTGGTAAGATTATTTCCTCTTGGAATGATTTTTTAGCTGCATTAAAAAGACAATTTTATTCATTAGCATACATGCAGAAAGAAATAATGGACTAGAAAATTTTTAGACAAGCAAAATGTATGAGTGTTCAAAGTTATATCCAAGAGTTTAGAAGAAGAGCTCTCATTTTGGATGTAGATTTATCCTCTCAAGACACTCTAATAAAATGCATTGGAAGTTTACATAGCTATTTGAGACACACAATTCTCATGTTTAACCCTACAAACCTTGATGCAGTATCTATACATGAAACTCGTTTGGAAGCAACAGGGAAGAATGTTTTTGAAGAAACTAATGAGAAGTCATTTGAGTCTGGAGACAAAGGAAAGGGGAAGTTCAAAGGCAAGGATAAAAATAATGCTTCAATCAATAAAGAGGGAAAAAAATCACATGTAAACATTTTTCAAAAGAAAGCCATGATGAAGACCATTGTTGGAAACTCATCCTGGGTTGAGACCCAGAAAATTTAACAACAAGGAGAAAGAAAAGATTTCTACAACAACTCAACAAGATCTAGGGTTTGATTTCAGAGATGAGACAAAAATCTTAGCCATGGGATTGAAAGGTAAGCATTCTATTGCAAGTACTAGTTCTTCTAGCAAGCCCATTGAAACTCAAAATGAAAAAGAAAGAATTGAGATTTTCCATATTAGGGTCATAACAAAAAATAACAAAGTATATACTTTGTTTGATAGTGGATTACAAGCAAACCTTATTTCAGAAGACATTGTCAAGAAACTAAATTTTGAAATCATTCCTCATCCTAAACCTTATCCTTTGGGTTGGGTATGTGACAATGCAAAATTTCAAGTGACAAGAAAACACATATTTAAATTCGCCATCATTGCAAATTTTATTGATGAGTTAGAACTTGACATATGCGAGATTGTTTTAGGAAGTCCATACTTATATGATAGGAAAGCCCTCTTTCATCGCCATGAGAACAAGTATCATTTGTTTAAAAATGGTATTGAGTATATTGTTAGAGAACATCGCAAGAAGTTGAATTTGTCTCTTTTGAACGCTGGACAAATGAACAGGCTTGTAAATGCTAGTCATAATTTTGCATTGTTAATGATTAAACAAAAAGATGTTGAGGAATCTAAAGCTTTCCAAGGATGTGATGTAAAACTCAAACATGATTTAGTTGAGGTTGTTAACACATGTGATAAAATGTTCCAGGAGTCTGGCATGTTTCCTCCTAAAAGAGGAAAACAACTTGAAGTTCAATTGCAGTAGGATGCATCACTTTTGAACATTGGTATGAACAAGATGCCAATGTTAGAGAATGCATGTATCGAGAAGCAGATGTAAGATCTACTTGACAAAGGGGACATTAGGTATAGTACATCTCCTTGTTAGTCTCCCAATTTTTTGGATTTGAAGAAGGATGATACATGGAAAACCTCTTTCAATACAAAGCTAGCTTCATTGCATGTTTTGACAAGGGTGAAACATGTCTCTCAATGGGGAGGTAAGTAGTAGGAAGCCTTCAATGCATTGCAAGGTAAAATTAGTACAACATTAATTTTTGTGTCAGATCTTAATCAACCATTATAGAGTTAGTTGGTGAATCAGATGGCACAAGAACATTTGGTGAAGAGTCAATCCAAGTACAAGTCTAAACATGATAAGCATTGTGTCAATTTTCAAGTTGGAGATGAAGTAAGGTTTTGCATCAGCAAAGCAAAGCTTCAATATGAAGAGAACTTGAAATTGGATGAGCCTCCTTTGATTGAATATCAAGGAGAGAATGTTTAGATTCCTTCAATAGAAGTTTTCTCTCCTGAATATATTGAAGAATTGTAGCAAGATATTATCCTTGACAAAAAAACAAGAACTTCAAGAAGAGGGAATGTGGAGTACCTTCGTGTGGGGCTCAAATGTACAAATCCAAGAAAAGTCAAATGGATTGAGATTAGAAGGGTGAGGGAACTATACCCTCATCTATTTTTTAATTCAAAATAGTCTTTTGGAGGTCCAAAAGCTTCCAGTGGGGAGGAGTGATCCAAGGGACCAATAAAGTGCTAAAAAATGAATGTGTTCAAAAGTGCTCAAAACTAGTGCCAAAATGTAGATTTCGCCGACCTAAATCCAATACAACTTGAATCTCTCAAAACTAATATTGTATTATACAAATACCGCGTTTTGACCATTTTCCTAAACAACTAAATTTTTTTCAAGTTGGGTGCAGGACTAGTGACTGGGCAGTCCATATGCTAACTGGGTAGGCTGACTAGATAAGCTGACTCTGCTTCTCAAGCCAATGGCAGGTTGCCAAGTGGCCTCACCGGATTGGATCAAATTGGAAGTTTATAATTGGTGATGGATGGTTTTGGTTAGACCAATGAATGGGCGCCATGTGTCCCAATTACACGCAGCACCCTAGGGTTGATTTTTTTTTGGTTGTGGCCCAAAATGGCCTCCATGGTGGTCAAACACTAGACCTTAACCATATCAATGCAACGCTCTATTGTTACATTGCATATGAGAGTTAACTATCATAGTTCACAATTGATATTTAAACCTTAGGTGTATGACCATTAGGGAAAGGAGTCGGGGTTAAGTCTTATCCCTTGGTCACCTTATACCCACGAGACCGTAAGTGGAAGGGAGCCGAAGGCTCAGGCTTAGCCATGACCCAATGTCATGGTACCTACCATATAACCTTAGTGCAGCGCAGAAGGTGATAACAGTGGGGAGCTTGGGGATAGGCCTAGGTCATGCTCTTATGCCGTGCCACAGGACCAAGCCCTGACAGAACTGAGCGATTGCACGAGAGGGGCTTGGGATAAGACCTTACACCAGGTCTTATGGTGTAGACAGAACCATGGGCACAAATTTAAATGATTGGCGCAGAATTTCAGGTCTAGCCCCAGGTCAAGTGGTTGCAGAGAACCATGGGCATGAGAATAGATAAGGTGTCCAGTAGAAAGCTACAGAGTTCATCCAACCCCAGGTTATGTGGAACCATAAAACCAATGGTGTGAGGTAAGTGGGGCTTATGCCAATGGGGATGGGTAGTTAACCCCAGTCCCCAAGTGTAGGGCCCATGTGGACCAAATTTTTTCCCCATAGGGGTCATTGTGCTTTTAAAATGTTCGATAATTTGCACCTAAAACCACGGGAATATCGCCAGCACCGGGAAAAAATGTCGCTTGGTGGTTCCTAGAAAGGTTGAATTCATAGAATAGTTAGTAGGGAAGTCCAGTTTGTAGAGCAGTTAGCAACAAAACTTCTCTAGAGGATAAATTCTTCAGTTTTTGGCCAAATTAAGCCTAATAAGAGCCCAACTTGGGGTTTTTAATTGTTCTCGAGTCATTGGAGACATTATTTTTACATTATGGGCATTATGAATCCATGAAATCATAGATTTGAACACTTAATGAAAGAGGCCCAACCTTGGAAGTTGGACCATGAGATGTAGCCCAGGAGGGGTGAACTCCTTTATCATTTTGTTGTCTTGTATTTTTGTGTATCGTATATTTTTATCTATTTTTATGCTGCAAACTAAGTTTAAAAAACCATTAATTTATGTACTTTTGCAAATTGATCCATTACCTAAAAGACATAAAAATTTACTTGCAAATTTTCCATAAACCTTCAAGTTTGTAATATAGATCATAGAGCCCCAGACACTCTCTTTCCAAGGCTTCCATGTAACTATGGGTTCCTAGTCACACCCATAGGCCTGTATCAATGCAACTATGGCATTTTTCTGCCAGTGCTGTGCCAACAACTCCGAGAATTAAGGCTATTTTCCAAGGCTGGGGGATAACCTCTGCCGAGAAAGTTATGAAACTTCCATAACCCATAAAAGACATGAAGACAATGCTTGTAAACCAAAAATTGGAACCAATACTTGACCTGACCATCCTCACCAGGATTCACATTCTGTCAAACACTTGGTAGATATGAAACCTACAAGTCATGAATGCAAGTCTGAACATAAAGGACAGAAAACTTATCTAAGGTTTAACAAGAAGGGTCACAACCTTCTCTCATTCACTATCTTAACACCAATTAGGTCTTGCATTCATTATTTATTTAGTTATGAGTGAAAACATGAAAATATTCATGACTAAGATCTGTCATAAAACCATGCTTATAACCATCATATAACTAGATAAATAACAATAGGAGAACAACCATTAAAGCCACATAATAACCAATACATTTCCTTACCAAAAGTAAGAGAAACTTAGCTTTTATTAACCATAGGAAAATACCAACCGGGTTCTGGACTTCCACGTTCTACCCGACCATAGATTGGTTGAGCCAATTTTCTCTTCAGCCAATCACCCCCGTGCCATATTCAAAGCATGAATGTGGGATCTTATGGGATAAACCAATCCAAATACAACTAAGGGAATCTATATTTTAAACCACCTCCACCCTCTCCATATCATGATCACACATAAACCAGTGTCGAGATCACACAACCAAACCAAGATTGGATGTCTCATAATTTCTTCACCATCCTTGAGGAATTTTCCTGTCTCCACCCTCAGGGTTTACCATGTATCTCGCCATTACCAGTTAAGGGATTCCTATGCCTTTGGGAATTTTCCTGAGACCACCCCACCCCAGATTCTGAAACCATCCTATAATCCAAAGCTCAAACTGAAAACAATCCCATCACACCATGGCTATCTGGAAATAGCAAGGCTAAGCTAAAATCCACTGTCGAATCCCAACAAAATCCATGCCAATGACAACAAAAGAACCATATACCAACATGCACATACCATGCATGTCAAAACCAGCTAGGAAATCACACATGTACTCTGTTACCTACAAGTATTCTGGCTAAAGCTGTTTGATCCTTGCCTTCTTTAACTTTCCTTATCCTTCTTTGCTTTTCCTTTCCTTTCATTGCTTGCTTAATTTCTTTCTCCTCTTGGTGATTTCTCCTCTTTGAGACAAATTCTAACACTAAACTGACAAAAGGCTACCAACTGATGCTCTATGGTATTTTTATTGATGAGGCCTCTAATTTCTTCAATTTTCCATTATTTTCCTTCATTTTCCTCCTCACATGCAACCTGTGATCTTTCACCTTCATTTTATCCTAATTTCCATTATTTTCATAAATAACATACCAAAAATACCTTTTTGTCTTTCCAAAGCCTTAGCCTTTGCTAATTTTTCCTTAGCCATAAAACACAACAAGTGATGCCCACAAGGATATTTTGCCCAACATTTAGCTTGGAATAAGTGTCCCTTACCCGTGGTCTTATTTTACCTTTATTAACTTTTATTACATGAACTTTTAACCTGAGGCTGTTACACAACTATAGTTGTTAGGATATTTTTCCAGCCCATGGGAATCATAAAGGTGTGTACAGTAAGAGTTATAGCAAGTTCCCGTGGATTAGAGGCTCAAATAATAGGAAAAACTCTCAAGCAAACTAAATGAGAGAGATAGCTCTAGAAACAGTCGAAAAGAGATGAGATAGGAGCTATTGTAAATCATTTTTAGATAAATTTCTATTCTAAATAGAAGTTATATAGTTTCCATATTGCCCCCTGCATGTGTTTGATCTATATTTGATTATATATTGTTGTTGTATAAGTGGTCATGTGAAATTCAACTAAAGGTTGCATATCATACTCCTTCTTTGAGTTCGTTCCCAATGGTGGAGAAGTTAGGGAGATTGCATGGAGATACAAATATGATAAAGAAAATCTCATGATAGATAGTGCAAAGGGAGGAGATTTGCCAAACTGTTAAGGTGACTGAGATTGACAAAGAGTAAAGGAGCATGGGAATAAAGGCGATGGAGCTATCTTAGGTGGAGAACCAAACCATAGTCGAGAGACTAAATACATATATGAGTTTTATTTCAAGACCACTGTGCATCTAAGTATTGAGAAAAATTTGAGGTTCTCACCATTAAGTGATGGAAAAGGGAAATCTAGAGTTCATGGTAGATTTGGAGTTCAGACAGTGGTAGTGGTAATAATTCCTTACAAAGGAAAGTGATAAATTTAGGGTTCACACAGAATTTCAGGAAAATTAAACCACAACTCACGCACATGTCGTCGAATTGATAAAGCGTAGTGACAATCATTTATTTGGAACTAGGGACATAGAATTAAGTGTTGAACAACACCTTGCAGAAATGGGTTCGGGACCCATTCAATAGTCAGGTCTCCAATCCAGGTAGTGGAGAGAAAAGGGGCAAACCAACTGACTAGGCACAGATAATATTTGGAATATCAGGGTACATTCAGGGCCCGACAAATGTTTGACCCCATCTCGGGGTAGGAGCACCCAAAAAAATTAAAAATTGAGTGGAGTGTGGAGGTTTTAATTGTGTGGGTGATTTCAAAAGGGACGTGGCATGGCATCCTTTTGAAGAAGCTAGGATTTATAGCCCTAGAGTACATGAAATGATCGCCAACACATGATGCTAAGTGGAATTTTGGGGTTTTATCCCACAACTCTCGAAAGCTTGTGATAATTGTTGTGTACCCCCTTGTGGGCTTTTGCATTAGAACAAAAGGGGGTTAGATAAAATAACTTGGCCATGGAAATATATATGTATATAAAAAGAAAACCTTAAATAAGTGGGGATGTGAACAAGGATTGCTAAAGATAGAGGGCAAAGTTGAAAACCATTTTAGCTTTTTGCAAGGCTACGGTGTAAAAGCAAAGAAGAAGGATTTTGCCTAGAAAAAAATAAGAAAAAGAGAAAGGCCAAAACTCATGACTTCTGTTGCGTCATAAAACATAGAAAAATAGAATATTTAGTCCTATTGTTATTTAATAAGTTGATACATGACATTTTGGCTATCTCTTTGGTTAGAACTTTGTAATAGTATATTTCCTTTTTTTCTTTCCTTTTCAAGACTTAGTCATGATTTTCTTCTAGCCAAATGTAATAGAGTATTTATAGTAACATTCATTATAAAATAAAAGAAATGGATGTAATATAATATCTTTGGGATTCAATTATTATGGCTTAATATGAAACCATTTATGCATAAAAGGATTAAAAATAGTTTGTTTGCCAATAAAGTTATCAGAAGTTGATTGGAAGAAAAGAGATTTACAAATATGTGAGAGCAATGGACTAATAACTTAGTGAATGAAGAGGACAAGGAAGGATAAGCTCATATTATTAAGTTTCCATCATTGAGGGGTATGTGCAAAAGGAATAGTACATGTTTTGTTGTTGAATTTTATAACAAATCCTATATTGTTAGTCCTCATTCATAGTGTCTTTCCTTGAATTCTACACAACTAAATGTTTGTTTGTTTTATCAATCAAGGTGAATTTTGTAGATTATGAGGACTATCATGACATCAAAACATACACAAGTTTGTACCAAATGTATACAATAAGACAATAAAGGTATACCTGTCCACTCAAAATGTTGATCAAAAACACAAATTATATATCTTAATTATGAAAATATTAATGGTAGAGCTATATAATGTCTTTTAGGAAAAGCCAAAACTCATTGAACCATAATTCATCATAACTCTAACTTTGGTTGAGATCTCTAATATGCTTCTACTTCTTTATAATTTCCTGTTGATAAAAGACATTGTTACCATTTCTACTTTTATGTTTACTATTTTGACTTTTGTAGATTTTTTTGATACCATTGAATAACAATACGATTATTTTTTCAAATATTTTGAAATTCAAATAATTCTCTGTGAAAATATTTGAAATACTTCTCCGTTCATTGTGATAAATATAACTATAAACATTAAACCTTCCTTTATTAAGGGCAACTCTTCCAATAAACTCGTAAAAATCTTTCCCAGGAACGAAATGTCCCCATCTCACTGAATTCTATAAGTAATTTCATTTCTTTAACATACGGGGATTAAAATTAACCAGATACTTCAGACTCTTTGGAATATCAAATCAGGAAAATCTTCAAACTTAGAACAATTTCACAGTTTAAGATGAATCAAATTTGAAATTCACAAAACTTACTTTGCATCTTAATCACGTGAGGGAACCCTAAACGGAATCTAGTCAAATTTGACCTGTTATATGTCATTAGCTAAATTTGTACATCACTGTAAGCTGCAAATTAAGTGTCTCCATCTGGGCCATGCTCCCCATATCCCTTCACTGAGTGTTTCTGGTTGTTTATTACATGTACCTATTTTAGTTGTGTTTAAATACTTAAACTGGTATTGGAAAATAGAAGAGAGAGTAGCGAGTGATTATACATAACATAAATTTTATTTGATTTTATTGATCATATAAAACATTTATACATATAAGAATTTGATTATTAATTCTAACAGTTAACAAATTATGACTCAGACATGGCTAAATTCCCACTCATAACCTAGAAATCAACATCTTCTAAATTGATACATAACAACTATACATACATAGAAGCATTCTTTCAACAAGTTATAGCAAAAACTTTTTCATCTCAATTTATCCGATTATGCCCGCTCATTACTGCATTAACTAGCACCCTAGCCCAAGAGGTAAGTGCGCACAGGTTACTGCAGTAACTCACATCCAAGCACTGCAAAGAGGTAAGTCCTTTTATCTCTCCAGCTGGAGCTGTGGCCGAACAAATAATAGAGTTCTTTCGGGTATTATTTTCTGAAAGGGGCCTGGAATTGATTTTTCCTAATATTTTAGGAGATTCCAAAGTGATGATTATAGATTAGGTATTGAAGAGTTTAAATTTTAGATGATTAATGTTCATAAACTAGATACATGGTATAAGATTGCTGATAAAAATATTTCAAAATCTATCATCCCCATATATCTATAGGGAACAGAATCACATAGCAAATTCTCTGTCCAAAAATGATGCCACAGCTTGCTCGGGAAGATACATTTCCCTCCCTTTTTTAATGGAACTCGCCTTGGTTCTGGGAGCATAAATATCACTTAGCTAGTTTTTGTTTTTTTTTTATAAATTAAGTTACAGTTATGTAGTTACATTTAAAACATAGTTTTTTTTAAGAGAGATTTTTGTCTAAAAAATTAATACAGAAAATATGTGACTGTATTGGATAAGGGATTGAAAGTAAAATGACATATTTTATGCAAGAAGTTTTTCATGAATAAGAAATATAGTTTAGATAGCACAATGATGTTCAGTTTAAAAAAGAAAATGGGTTTAGAAAAAAAAGGAAGATATTGATTAGCATGTACATGTAAACAACTTTTGTTTGGTTTTTTTTTTTTAAAATGGTCCTGAAATGCTACAAGGCAATCAATCATTCCAAATCATTGACAGTTGTAGCAATCAATCATTCCAAATCATTGACAGTTACATTCCAGATAACTTTGGCATCTCAGCTAGCAATCCTGTGATGCTACATCCATCCAGAGCAAGGATTTGGAGGTTTGCAAGAGTTGTGAGAGATGCAGGCAGTCTTTTCATGGCCATCAGCCCAAGATGAGGCAGAACAGAACTTGTTTTAAACCCCCCACAGTATCTGGCAATGGCCGTAGAGACGTCTGACTCAAATCAAGAATCTTGAGAGAAATCATACTCCCAATCACCTTTCTTGAAACATCTGTCAATTTGTTTCTCCCCATTCACAATACGCGGATTTCTGGAGGTTCCCCTGATTCTGGAAGAGAGCTCAATTCGTTGTTGCTCAACAAAATCCGAGTGAATTGTTAAAGGATCATCCCTTTAGAGTCAAAACCTTCAAACCCTTACCTGTCCGACAGTAGAAGTTTTCTTCCACCTCACCTGTATACATGGCCATACCTGGTAAAAGAGCACGCGCCCGTCGATGTCTGGGAGGATCGGTTCTATCAAACAACGATCCGCTCGTGTGGGTTTTCGTGCCCACTCTCATTTACCAGCACCTTCTTCTGCAACAAGCCCTTCTCCTATCCACAACCAAATCAAAATCTGCAGATAAATAACTTGATCTTCTATGCAAGCAGCAGCTAAGTAGAGAAAGCACAATTGCAGATTGACATGGTTCTTGGCGAGTGAGTCGCAACCCCGCCTTAGGCGATCATACAGAGCTTCGTGCTTTTGGCTCTGGACTGCCAACTGCCACTCATGTGCATTAGTAACGTCTGCCATTGACCTTCCTACTAATCTTATTGCAAGAGGAAGCCCTCCACATTTGGCACACACAACCCTTGCCCTCATCTGGTCGATGTTTCCTGGCAGATTTCCATTATTATATGGAACATGCATGCTGAGCAAACAAATCCCAGCTCTTTTCTTGGATCAAATCTCCCATTGTTATTGTAGAATTCTCTGAAACTCCAATCCCCAGCAGTGCCTTTCTATCCCTCGAAGTCACAATAATTTTGGGGTTGGAGAGATCAGTGGTGAGCAGGGCCACACCCAATTCCTGTAGCAGTTTTCCACCCTCTCCCCACACGTCATCAAAGAACAGGGCAAACATCTTTGCCTGTATTCTCTGATTCAACCACATTTTTTCATCCTCTTTCTTCATATTTTGAACCAAATCGATTTTTGTTTTCATTACTATTTGGCTACAAAATTTATCCCTAAAGATTGTAAAAGAGGGAGATTGTGGAACAGTGAGCCAAAGCAAGAAGCCATCGCTAAAGAAAAGTCTCACCTTTTGGCTGCTGAGGAGTCTTTTCAGAATCAGAGTTTTGCCAGATCCACCGTTGCCAACAACACCAATGCGGAAGAAAGACTTAACATCTGCATTGATCAGCCACATCTGGAGGAAACCGGGATCTTCCATGATATGATTTTCTCACAGCAGTAACATACAGAATCCTTCTTATAACACAAAACAAAAAAAAAACGAAAAGATGACTGAATGTATATATTTGAAAATCTCTGGGGGATAACAAGAACTTTTCCCCTATTCTTCAAGCAATACTGATGGCACGAAAGCCTTAGGACTGTCAGTAAGCAACCATAAACTAGAAAATTAACTCCAAAGCATTCCTAACTTGTAACTTAGGCATACTATTGCAGCCTACTTATAGTGGTACTGATTATTCAATTGTGATGCTTAGCTTGCACTACAGAGCCATGGCCGATTCTCAAAGCTCTCCCATCACAATTGGAATAAAGATGAAAGTCGAAGAATTTTCTTTTCCTCTGGTGTCACTGTTGGAATAAACAAAAGGTAGCATTTTGGTACAGAAATCAGTGGTGGAATAAGAATACGTGGAGGAACTTTGTTTGATGTGACGTGGGAAGAAATGATATATTGTGTTCTTTTAATGTAAAGAGAAAAATAAGACCTATTTACTTCAGTGAAAGTAAGCTTACTTACCTCACCCCCATAAAGATGAGCATAAAAGAGATTCAAATAATGAATTGGAGGTCTTCCTTTATGTAAAGAGAAAACATATTTATATTTATTTCGTTGTATGAAGAGAAAGATGAGCAAGGGGGCAGAATCCGAGTGAGGAATGGGAGAACTTTGTTTAGCCCATGGAAAGCCTGATAATAAAAATAAAAATTATATTATCTATAGTTAATATTTATTAAAATAGAATATTTATTTTTTTAAAATAATTTTGTTTTGAATATTTTTGCATTATGTTTTTATTTTGGAATGGTGTCACTGTTTTACAATATTGACACCAGTAATGATGCCAGGGTCGCTGTCAGGTAAGGAAAATGAGTTATGCCTTGAGTTACTGGCTTGTATTTTTAAGCTCGTAAACCATGGATATTCATTAACGTGGTTTGTGCAACATTAATGCTCATACTCACTTGCAGTTGTTGAAGAAATGACAGCGACTTGAAATGTGCAGGAAAGCAAGGTAGTAATTTATAAGCTTTTCTAATTTTTATTAGAATTTTCAATCTTGAAATCCTAATCTGACCGGCTGAGCCATGCTTTTATCTTAAAATATCAAAGGTCTTCTAGTACTACATACTTATACGTTTTGTAGTCATCCTACCAATACGGGACAAGATGTTATGTGAGTTATTCTAACTTTAGGAAGTCATAACATTAGCTCACCTAGGGATCCACACCAATACATGACAAGGTGTTATGTGAATTAAAATAACTTTAGGAAGTCATAACATTGGCTTACCTAGGCATCTACAAGCAGCTATGGAAGATAATACAACTTTAGGAAGTCATAACATTGGCTCACCTAGGGATTCACATGGTTTTAACAAATTCTAATAAACGATGGACTCATGATTTTATAGTTTAAAATGAAGATAACACAAATTGGGGTTTTAACAAATTCCAATAAATGGTGGGCTGATGATTTTATAGTTTAAAATTAAGTAGTATTTGTATTCAGACTTCTGTGATCCATAATGAATTAAGAAAAGTTTTTCTATAGAAATCACATAAGAGAAATTTTTGGCCGATGCTTTTCAAACCAAACCAACATGTGTGGTTCGTCATTAGAACTAGATGAAGAGGAAGATCATGACTAAGGCTTAAATAGAGAGCAATGTAGAGACCATCATTTCAAGTAACTGTTATATTTGAACAACAATATTTAAATTATGATATTAATTATTAATATATTGGAAAACAAATAATTTTAACAACTTATATTAAACGAACTAGTTTTTTTTGAAAAATTAATATTTAAATTATCATAATTTAGTTTATAATAACAAATATTAATAAGTATACCATATATTAAACAGTAGTTTAAAAAAAAAAAACAAAAATTTATTTATTAAAATCAAATATATTAAAAAAAATATCTATTAACTTGAATAATCAAGAAAAATTAAAAATAAATAGATAATATATAAATAAAATCAAAGAAAAATCCAAAGTCAAACTTTGAACAAGTGAGGGAAGTAAAAATTATAAAAATGAGTCAATTGGAAACCAGATCATTTATAAATAAAATAATTAATAGAAAATTAATAAAATAAAACAAAAATATACACAAGTCAAAAGAAATATATATTCAAAGACAACTAATCAATAAATAAAACAGGGTCAACAAGTTGGCCAAAAATTTCTCTTATGTGATTTCTACCTAAAGTTTTTGCTTAATACCAAAAGGAGTTAAGAACGAATAGGATGATAAAGTACTTAAGAAAACACGAAGGATAAAGAAAATAAACTTTAATGAAGAATAAATCAACAACAAATACTATAAAAAGAACACCAATACCTACATAGATAAACAAACAAACAAAATAAATCCCAAAAAGAAACTGTTGAAAAATGTGCAACAAGAAATGTTAAATTTAGAATGTGCTAAAAATAGACTTGCTAAAAATAGCAGTTTGGCCAGTGAGGTCATTGGCCACACTGAGTGAGAGGTGAAACTGCTAAAAATAGAAAGTTCGAAAAATAGCATTTATGGGTCCCTTCCTATTTATAGCAGTCCCTAGTCTATTTATAGGAAGTAAAATTAATCCTGGTCTTAACAGCAGTTGGAAATATTAATTAATTAATTCAGTTGAGTTAATTAGTTAAGGAAATTCAAATTTGAAGTCTTTGTGAGCATGCACATGAGTTGTCCCA
>APFE030909635.1:34215-89222 GCA_000404065.3 Pinus taeda | reverse complement strand
ATGGATAACTGTTGCATGTCAGTTCTGTCAGAGACCCAGTTGAGATCAGATGTGGGACAATGTACTATCAGATGCTAGGATATTTCTAGTAAGTATTCCTTACATGAGGAAGAAATCTATTTTCTTCTATGACTACGTAGGTGGACCTGAGGTGACAACATATATGATTAGGCCAATTTTCAGCCTATATAATGAGGCCTAGGTAGTCCATGATTTTCATCTTCTGATTAAAGATCATCAGGATCTTCTGATTATAGAGAGCATGATAGCTATTGAGTTGATTCTTTTTGTATGTTGTTGAGGATCTACACTTGTTTGATAATACATGGTTGGGGTTTTATGATGGTGCTTTCCCCTGGATATATCTTATGTTATGTGTGATTATTTTTCTTGATCAGTTATGCATGTTTCTACTTGATGTTGCTCATGAATTCGATTATGCTTCCGCTTAATGTATTGTAGAAGTAGAACAAGTATTATGCTTTAGGACATTGCATATATCAGTTTGTTCTATAGGTGAAATTTCTATAGAAACCTAAAAAAACCTAGGAGGATACGACAAGGACCCAACTTCTACTAATATTCCAACTATCGTTTCTATTCAAATTATTGGATATTTTTTCAACTTCTAGGGGGCCCCTCAATTTACAATGATGGAAATGATTAACCTTAGCAACAAATTGGGCCTCCTCAATGTAGATGTGATGCTTAGATTTATCTACATGCTCTACCAAAGTAGAGGAGCAGGTCCTGCCATGCTTGATGTTAGCGGCATGCTAAAAAATATTTTGATTAATCGAGCGACCAGTCTCACCAATGTAGGGAGTCCCACAAGAACATGGGATAACGTAAACACCCTTCATATTCTTGGGGTCCACTGGGTCTTTTATAGATCTAAGGGAGCTCAGGATGGTATTTAAAGGCATAAAGGTTGAAGCCACCTTATGCTTCCTTAGGTTCCTCGCAATCTTGTCAGTGGTCCCTTGGATAAAAGGAAGATGAACACCAGAAAATCGATTTTTGGTATATTTCTTAGCACTAAGACCTTTTTCAACTTTGAGGAAAGCCTTAGTACATTGGTGTATACTATACCTATTATTAAAGAAAACACTTAGGAGATGTGTTTTCTCTTCATTGAGATGGTTGTCATCAGAAACTCTTAAAGCTCTAGTCGCTAAGGTGTTGAGAACACCAAGCTTTTGAGCTAGGAAATGATGAGAATTAACATGAAGATATTGTTCTGTATGAGTTTTCTTATGAAATACCTTATGAAAAAAAGAACCATCATCATTTCTTGAAATGAGGACGTCAAGGAAGGGAAGACTACCATTACTTTTAGATTCCATGGTGAACTTTATGGAACTAGATTGATTGTTAAGATGGAGGAAAAATAGTTCCAACTCTTCCTTACCATGGAACCAGGTGACACAAATGTCATCCACAAACCTCTTCCACATCTTAGGCAAAAGACGAGAAGAAGATAAGGCCTTTGATTCAAAATTCTCTATGAATAGATTAGCTACCACAGGGGAGAGGAGGGAACCCTTGGCAACACTGCAAGTTTGCTCATAGAGTTCCCCATCGAATGAAAACAAAGTAGAAGTAAGATAAATACCAACTAAATTAGTTGTACCAAGATCCGTAATGCGCTTGAGGGAGGCCCTAGAAATTGAAAAAAGACCAAATAATTTGAATAGAGATGATGGTCGGAATATTAGTAGAAGTTGGGTCCTTGTCCTGTCCTCCTAGTTTTTTTTTTAGGTTTCTTTTATTTGTTTGTTTATCTATGTAGGTATTGGTGTCCTTTTTATAACATTTTTTGTTGATTCATTCTTCATTAGAGTTTATTTTCTTGATCCTTCGTGTTTTCTTAAGTATTTTATCATCCTATTCGTTCTTAACTCCTTTTAGTATTTTTTGTTATTTGTTTAATGGGTCTCAGCGCCATATTTTATTGTTGACCCTGTTTTATTAATTGATTAGTTTTCTTTGAATATATTAATATATATCTATATATATATATATATTATTATATTTTATTTCTTTTTTATTTATTTTTATATATATATTTCTTTTGATTTGTTGTATTTTTTATTATTTTCATCAATTATTTTTATTTATTAAATGATCTTGTCTCGATTAGGGTCTTGACTCCTTTTTATAATTTTTGACTTCCCTCCTTCTTTGGAGTTTGACTTTGACTTTGATTTTTTTTTTTAATTGAATTAAGGCTTCTATGATCCATATCAAGTTTCTGAGACAAGTTTTCAGCTATAATCACATCAAAATTCAGTCGTCGACGCATTTGGAACCATCAAGTGTGGTTCATCATCGGGACAAGATGAAGAATCGGATCTAGGAAGCAAGTTAAATAGAGAGACCAATCCATTCCAACGGCTAGAAAAACAACTACTTTGACCAAGAGAAACGACTACCTTTGACTCGGCTTCAACTACAATTGACATGACCATAGATTTGGGACAAATAATTATTAATTAACTAATTAAGTTGTTTATTGGATTTATTTAAATATATATGTTTATAGAACTAATCGAAAACTTAAAAATATATATCTTTTTTATTAAAAATATGTAACTATCTCAATATATATATAATGTCTTTTATTATAAGTATCATGTTAAATTAAATAAGAACTATTGAATTGAGGCTTTTGTGATCCATATAAAAAAAAAATTGATTCTTCGGCAAAAATCACATAGAGAAACTTTTGTCGACGCGTTTCGAACCAACCAGTGCAGTTCATCGCCAGGACAAGTTGAATGAGCAGATCTCGCTTTTCACATTAAATAGATAGGGTAGAATATCCAATGACCCAATTTTCTAGACAAGGTAATGGCTAAAAAAACAACAGCTAGATTTGACGAGAAAAACGGCTAGTTTGACTTTGACAATGGGTATAAACTTTATTTATTTAAATAAGTTAATTTGGTTATTAATATTCTTATTAAAATAAATGTAAGTGGACCATTTTATAAATATATATTAGAATAAGTAAATTATATATTTAATAAGTAATCATAAAATAAATTATTTCAAATTCTTAGATATCAGGTTATTACATATAATTATAAAAATAGAGTTATCTCTAAAAATTATTTATTTATTTTTTAATCTTCAAAATTAAATAACAACTAATTAACTTAAAAGCTTATAAATATATCTTTTAGTTAATTGTTTTATATTAATCACTATATATTAAATTTTATTTATATATGACTGTCTATAACTTAAATATACAGTTTTATTATTAAAATCTTTTAAAATTTGAATAATGAAAATCTTTATTACAAATAAGAATCCAATTATATATTATATATATATTATATATATATATTATATATATATATGGGGTTTAAATAACTAAAACAATTTTATCATGATCTTTTGGGAATACTTATTATAATTGCCATGTTTAATTAAATAATGAAGTAGGTTAAATTCTATATACCTAAACCCATACCTAATTAAAAAGGAAATTATTCTCTTCATATCTATTTAAAATATAAACTTATATTAATACTTATATTAATACTGATATAGGAATGTTATGAGGTAGATTAGGGTTAAAATAATCTTAATAATACTATAAATAAAATAATAATGAAAATATGAATAACTAAAAAAAGGAAAAACAACAAATAAATAGAAAAGGGAAAACTGAGGAAACTCAAATAATCCAAGAGATAGAGGAACGACATCAAAATTAGAAACGAAACCAACAAAAAGAGGTGGCATAAAGGTCTTAAGAGGTAAGGGTAGGGATCCAACAACTGCTAATTTTCCATCCGTCATCCCTATTAAGATTACTTGGCCTCCTTTCAATTTCGATGGCCTCCCTAAACTTCCGATGATGAAAAGGAGAAATCTTAGCAATGACATGGGCATCCTCAATGCATATATGATGCTTATTTTTCCCCACGTGTTCAGCCAAAGCTGAAGACGAAGTCCTACCATGCTTGATATCGGCTGTGTGCTCGTGAATCATTTGATTAATAGAGCGCCTAGTTTCACCAACATAGGGGGGTCCCATAAGAACAAGGGATAACACCTTTCATATCCTTGGGGTCAACAGGGTCTTTTATAGACCTTAGGGAGCTCCGAATGGTTTTAAGGGGTCTAAAGATAGAGGGAACATTATGCTTCCTTAGGATCCTTGCAATCTTGTTAGTGGTTCCTTGGATGAAAGGGATATGTACCCCTGAGACTCAATCTTTCAAGTCTTTCTTAACCTTGGGACTATTACCAGCTTTGAGGAAAGCTTTTAGGCCTTGGTGCCTACTATACCCATTCTTAACAAAAACATCAAGGAGATGGGATTTCTCATTATCAAGGTGATTTTCATCAAAGATTCTCAACACACAAGTAGCTAGTGTGTTGAGAACACCCAACTTTTGAGCCAGTAAATGATGCGACTTGGCATGAAGATACTGCTCAATGTGAGTTTTCTTTTGAAACACCTAGTGGAAGAAAGAACCATCCTCCTTCTTCGAAATGAGAACATCAAGAAAATGTAGGCGCCCCTCAACTTCCTGCTCCATAGTGAACTTTATGGAGGAAGATTGATTGTTCAGATGCTAGAAAAATCGATGTCACTCTTTTTGGCAATGAGGCCAGATGACAAAAGTGTCATCAACAAACCTCTTCCAAAGCTTAGGCTAGAGACGGGTTAAGGCCAAAGCTTTGGATTCAAAGTCTTCCATAAAAAATATTAGCAACAACCGGGGACAGGGGGGATCCCATAGCAACCCCGCAAGTCTACTTATAAAATTCCCCTTCAAAATAGAAAAAAGTAGAAGTAAGGCAGATCTCTACTAATCTAGCAGTATCATGATCAATGAGGTGATTGCTGACCTCAATGGCATCCTTGATAGGGATGCTAGTGTAAAGCGATACAACATCAAAACTAATAAGACTGTCTCTAGGATCAAACTTTATGCCCTTTAACTCATGGACGAACAAGGAAGAGTCTTTAACGAATGACTTTATACATCCAACAAGGGGTTTAAGCTTCAAGGCTAGGTATTTGGCTAGGAGGTAGGTAAGCCCTCATATGGTGTTGACAATGAGTCTCAGGGGGAACCCATCTTTCTGGATGTTTGGAAGCCCATAGATCCTAGGAGTGATAGGGTTGTTTTCAATAAGCTTATGGCAAAAGGAACCCACATTGCTACTAGACTTTATAGTCAAAGCGATAGATCTTGAAATCCTTTTCAAATGATTCTTATTAATATTTTTATAGCTTCCGTTGTTACACAGGTGATCCAACATCTTCCTGCGATAATCCACCATATCAAGGATTACAACAGCCCCAGCTTTGTCAGCTTTAATAACAACGATGTCCTTATTCTAGTTCAATGATTTTAGGGCATTAAATTCATCCTTGCTAAGGTTGTTCCTAGGGGAC
Source organism: Pinus taeda (assembly GCA_000404065.3). Taxonomy (NCBI): domain Eukaryota; kingdom Viridiplantae; phylum Streptophyta; class Pinopsida; order Pinales; family Pinaceae; genus Pinus; species Pinus taeda. The sequence goes on along the minus strand of APFE030909635.1, from coordinate 83,797 downwards.
TTTGCTTTCCCAAGGATGACAACGCGGTCTTGCCTAATAGTTTCCTTAATATTGTCAGGTAAGCCCCTAATCTCGAACTCAACATCACACATAATATCTTCCACGGGGATTTTTCTAGGAGAAAGGGCAAGATTTAACCCCTTTTCTAGAAGACTAAAAACGGAAGGGGGAAAGGAAAAACTAGAAAGATTGATCACCTTTTTTTATGAGAAGGATTATTACTATGGTTATTATTCTTACCTTCACCATTATTATTTCTATTATTATTAATAATGATGGTGTTAACATTAACATCATGTTGTTGTTGTTGTTGTTCATAATCTTATGTTTCTTATTATTACTAATATCATTATTATTCTAATCAATAATGTCTAAAGTTGAATTATTATTATCTTCCCTAATATAATTAACACTATTTTACAATTATCTTTATCATAATCAATACTATACCAATCTAAAGAAATACTATTCGAAAGGAGAGGAGGATTGCTTATGATTTTTTATTTATCTATTTATCTATTTATTTATTTATTTATTTTTATTTATTTTATTATTTCCAAGTAATAGATTATTTTAATAACATTTGATTTTAATAAATTAATAAACTAATATCATAATTTAAATATTATTTTTCAAAAACTAACCGTTTAATATAGTCGTTACTTAATAATTTAAATATTATTGTTCAAATATAGCCATTAATTGAAACAATGGTCTCTACATTGCTCTCTATTTAAGCCTTTGCCATGATCTGCCTCTTCATCTGGTCCCGATGATGAACCACACTTGTTGGTTCGAAACATGTTGGCAAAAAAAATTTCTCTTACATGATTTCTATCACCGAAAAACTTTGCTTAATTAAGTGGTAATTAAATTGTAAAGATTTATAATTAAATTTATTTATGGTTTTTAATTTTTAATTATAATTTTAAATAAAATAATAAAAAATTTAAAATACTTAAATTATATTTATTAATATATTCTTATTATTATCCCTAACACATTGGGTAAGCCATAGACTACTTAATTAGTAGGTACTTGACCAAAAATAAAAAATAAAAAAAATTCCTGTCGGGTAAAGAAAAAGTAGGAAGTTGAGTTACATGCCTATAGTTTTAAGCTCGTAAATCATGAATATTCATTGACGTGGCCCTACCTCTATTTGCAATTTATTTTAGTAGCAAAAGTATTTAATGAGTAGTTAATATTTTATGTTGAAATCAAAACCTCCCATATATATAATAAAGATTGTTATAAGCTGATATGGAATGTACAGTCAACTTCCAACTTTAATTTAGTGAAAACAATCAATTAAAACTACTATGAAATTTATAAGGAATAATATTTTGAAGTATTAATTTGTGCTAATTTATGTTTTATATTAATAAGAGAAGATTAAGTTAAAAAAATAAGATTTGTGTCAATTTATCTTTTATATAATAATATAATATTATATCTTAAACTAAGAAAACAAAAAACAAAATTACTCCAACCAACAATATTATCTTCTATAATAAATTATCCTATGATATAGTTTCTTTTACTATAATCTTTTTAAATCATTCTTATATTTATTATTGATTATTATTTACGACAAAACTCGTTAGGGCTCATAACAATCCTTTTCCACTTTTCCCCAAATGCAACAAATGTCATAAAAACAACTTTTTTTTTCTAAAAAGACCACCTTTGACCATTACCACCAATTGCCACAAAAAACAAACAAAAATAATTTAATATTTAAACACGAGTTCAAGTCCATCATACAATAAGTTCAAATTCAAACCTACACCACCGCAATCAACACTTAAGACAAGTTTTACAACCCTTTACAACACATCCATGTGATTATATGTGAGAGAGAGAGAGACCCCATATTAAACAAAAAATTATTAGTCAATTTTGCCATGCCACATATAATATGAAAATGTTAAACAATTGATAGCCAAGTTATTACTTTGTAAAGAAACCATAGCATAAACAATTTGCATATTTTTTTATTAGGTGTATCGTTGAGACATATTACCTTGCATATTTTTCTTGTTGACCACTTTCAACCAAGATCTAATTATCTTTGACTAACGTGCATTAGAGAAATTTTGACGTCTAAAATGGGCCTCCTAAGAAAAATGTACAACCAAAATAAACTTTATAAGAACCAATAGGATTCAAGATGATGACTTCAACCATGGGAGACGATTCACCATTTTTGGGGTAAAAAGGTAAAAAGATTAAAAAATAATAAAATAATAAAACTGCTTTTTCATCTTGTATTTTCAACTTATCTCCCTAAGGTTTTACTCAAATTTCGAGCAGGTGTACTCGTTGGATGCAAAATTTGATTCCTCATCCAAGGAGTACCCATGTTGCATACTTTCGATATATCCTGCTATACGAAAAATGAAAAATACATGAAAAACATGATTGCAATAATGTTTTTCATGTATTTCTCATTTTTCATGTAGCATGGTTCATAAAAAGTATGTAACATGGGTACTCCTTGGATGAGAAAACAAATCATGCATCCAACAAGTGTTCCCGCTCAAAATTTGAGTAAACCCATAGGGAGATAAGTTGAAAATACGAGTTGAAACAGTAGGTTTTTTTCTTTTTTTCCCTCTAAAATTTTGATGATGTAATCTAATCTTATTTTATTATTTCCACTATTATTTTATAATTTCCTTAGGAGGCCCATTTTAGACCTCAAAATTCCCCTAATGCTTATTTTTCTTATTGTTTGAACATATAAGTAATATGTGCAACTCTTTCCATCTTATTTAGCTATATTTAAACTAAGTGACAAGGAATTAATCATCGTTTGACAAAAAGTTAAACAAGGATTTACAAAGTTAACATTATAAACTAATTTATATAAATAAAATAAGCCGCAAAGCTATGTGTCCTTGTTATTTTCCAATCTAATTTAACTATATTTAAACTAATCAAGAATAGCTACTATGCAACCCTTGTTCAAATGTAGAAACTGGTTCATACATTTCAAAGTTCAATAATTAAACTACAAACCATTCAAAGTTCAATAATTAAACTAAGCAGCAGGGAACGCCGACTATGCAGCCTTGTTTGTATTTCACTAGCATAAACATAACTTTTTTGGGAAACTCTAAGTTACTATATCTCCAAATATTTATAATGTATATTCTTTATTTTTATTTAAGCAAAGCAAAGCATGATATGACTATTTTGAAAACACATACAATGAGCTTTATTGTTTTTATCTCACTAGCATAAACACAACTTTCTTGGGAACCCTAAGTTACTATGTCTCCAAATATTTATAATGTATATTCTTTATTTTTTTAGATATTAGGTGTATTTTGAAATTTGAAAAAATAAAATAAAAAAAATGAAAAAGAGAAAGTTGAACTGAATTGAGGTGGATACGTTATTTAAAGATAAGTGAAATTATTATTTTTAATGATTCATGAAAAAATCATAAAATATTTATTTAACAAGTTCCATGTGTTTGTCATAAAATTGTGTAAAAATTGCTCTCATCTGTATAATGCAAATCCAAAAAGAGTTTTTAATGACTAATATTTATGGACATATGGCAAGAGGATATATAGTTGTTAGGCCTAAGGGCACCAAACTATGCCCCCATCTTATTTGCATTCCAAATGCATAAGACAAGCACCTTGGTAGGCAAAACATTGGGAGGCACGAACCCCTTGAGTGAGGCACACCCAACCAAGATTCAAAAAAATTGAATGTTGGGATTTCCACATGGGCATGAGAGCACATGTTTATATGTTAGTTTAGGTGGCATGAATTCCACAATGGCATGACACACTCAAGTGTATAAGGGGAGAAGTCAATCTAAACGACATGAGTTAGCATGTGGAGGAATAATGAAATAAATAGATCAAATGACAAAAATTCACATGGTGGCCTAATGGTGTAATGGTAGTGCATATTTAGAAAGAGGCAAAGCTAACGATAGGTGAGTCAACCAACCAAATGGACTTAAAAAGTGAAGGGGTGTGGGGTGTTGAACCAATGCAACACACCATATATATATGAAGTGATGGAAAAGTAAAGTGGAGAGGTGGAGCAAGTGGAGTTCACAAAAATAGAATCGATAAATAGAACTTCCGGAGAAATGGTGGGAGCTTAGGAAAGCTTGCTATAAGGTAGATCATTGAGTGAGTTGAGATGACAACCAACTAAGGGAACCGAGACAAGGTTGGTATGGAATGAACCAGGGTGGTGAAACGATTAAGGGGGATAAGTTTTTGGCTTTGTATTTATGTTGGAACTTTGCATATTGTAATGAAGGAACCAAACCTCAACTTGTGTTGAATATTGTAATATTTTACATTATTATAAAAGAAAAGAAGGTTGGTGGGTTGTTTCATATGAAAATTGTGCACATGTGTTTGATGGCATATTTTTGCAGATTTTGTATATTGTAATTATTTATACTGTATGGAGAATCTCGAAATGTTCTTACTTTTTCTATATTGATAAAGTCATAATTTTGCTAAGTAAATAATATAGAATATAAACAAGGGTAGCATGTTGTGAGGCGTAGTATGGGTGGATTAACATTGTGCTACACTAGACATTCGTGAAACACTCCAATGTTGCATGCTCAAGGGGTCAAATTGCACTGAGCATGCCTTGTAACTATGTGTAGCCCTTGGGGTCATGATATGTGTTATTCGAGTAGTTCAACAATGCAACCAAATCGATACGTGCAAGAAAAGAGGCATGTCGCCTTTTAGTGGTTCTTGTTCACATGAAGATTATTATATGAGAATTCTTGTCTTAGGGAAGGAATGAGACAATTGAAGGCACATATTATGCTTTGTGAACATAGCACTTGTTGACATAGTTTCCTCACCCAACTTCATGAATAAATGTTTGATGTAGTAGTTTGGGTTGTAGGTAGCTGCAAGTAGGACTGCGGTGAAGGTTGTAAATTTTGAGGCTGGAACAATGACATGATTAGCAATATATGTGTTAGTTCAGATTGATAGATGGAAGGGATTGTTGTTGACTATGAATTATTTTGAGGTGATATTGGGATAGGATTCCTTGAGAGGAAATCATGTGGTTTTGATACCATGGATGGATCAACTCATTATCTTGGGTGACAACAAGGCGTGGGTTGTATGCACAATTGCATGGAAGATGAAGGGATGTGTGCATATTGTCTCTGGATTAAGTATGAAGAGAGTAGTATGATGGCCAAAGCTCATTTATACGTAAAAATGATTAAGGAAGTAGGATATGATGGGATCTGGATTAATATTATGTTCGATCTTTTTGAGATTTCAAGGACATATGCAGGTAAGATGTTGGATGAGTTATTAAAAGTACTCCCACTAGGCGAATAGTTAATCATCACATTGAGCTTGAGCTTGGTGCTCCACCACTAGCATGAACTCCTTACAAGTTGTCAAGTCTAGAGTGTTGAAAATGCACCAAGAAAGTGCCAATTTTGATTTTTTCCTTAATTAAAATTGAGAAATTCGAAATTCCACATTAGCAAACAACTTGGAGGAGTTAATTGAGGTGACATAGCACTTGTCACTCAGTTAATAATAGTCAATTCGAGTTAATGAGTTGAAGTCTTCCTAAAAATAGGAGTCTAGCTTAGTTAATTTGAGTTAGGGGCATGAAATTCAGTGCAATGTAGGTTGTGTTAATTTCAGTTGTAGTAATTTAATTAAGTTAAATTGAGTTATGGTCAATTCAACTAGTTCTAATTGTTGGAGGAACTAGTGGAAGGTAAATTTGTGGAAGTGGAACTTCAACCACACTCATTGATTATCTAGATACACCAATACATACATACATACATAGATAAAAGGTTGGCGTCATATATGAAGGGTGGGCCAATCAGTTATTGAAACATGTATTTTTTTGGGCTCAGTGGGGTTTTACCACTTGCCGACCATATTTAATTTTTGTTTATATATAACATAAAATGCATTGGGGGAGGTGTTGTGGGGGTTATGGCTTGCCCCCAACTTTTTTATAGCTTTATGTTTTAAACCAACCTATTAAAAAATATTTGACCGATTTTTGAGGTTTACCAAACAAATTGAGTAGGCAATATATGTTAAAACGAAAGCAGGACCAGCGGGGCCTGAACCCATGCTGGCCTGGTGGCCAGACTACCCACGCGGTGGTACCATGTCCACATTCCATATCTGCAACACCAAACAACGCCTTAAACAGTTACATTGACCGCCGAAAATTTTAATTGAACCGAGCAATGTTTCAACCGCATAACACCACGTCATTTCACAAACCACTTTCCAATGGTTATTTAAAAAAACAAGCATGTCATACTATTTGGAGGCTTGGTGGGGTTGGAACCCTTGACCACCCGTCTCCAAACATAACCGCTTGCCAACCCGCCAACCCGTTGGGCTTTGCAAATTCTACCCCAACACCTCTATTAAACCTTCACTCAAATCATTTGACTAACAGTAGAGGTCTGAGAACGGAACCTTGAGTGGCAGAGGAAATGGAACCATGAGAGGGAAAATCTAAAAGGTTGAAAAGATTCCCTTAGACGGCCAGATGTGGCAGTGTCAGAAGTTCACAAGTTTATAGTTATTTTTGCATGTTTTCTCACCAGGAGTTCAACTATGCAGTTCGTTTCCTCATCTGAGAAACATAAATTCAGGTGGCCAACAATAATGAATATTTACATAATATTGTGGAATCTAAAGGATTCCCTCAGAGGTTTTTTTTTTACAAAGGCTTAATGATGCCAACTTTATAGTCATTTTTCACATAATTTTGCAAGGAGTGTATTAGTGTGCTCATAATCTTCATCTGAGTAGCAAATTTTTCGGCCATATTCAGGAAGGAATATTTGGGGGAATATTTGGGATTCCCGAGGGTCAAAAATTTTATGGTGTTAGAAAGGGGCAAAGTTTATAGTCATTTGACACAATTCCACGCCACGAATTCAACGATGATGCCTGTTTCATCAACATAGCTTTACATTTTCTGACCATCCTCGAAAGTGGAGGTATATGATGCAGTTATGCCATGTCTTTCTTTTGATTTGCTAAGATGATGATTTTGTGTAAATATCCTTGTCATCGTTATGTTGAGGGATACCTGTATGCCACATCATGTGAGATTTTATTAGCTTGCCATGTTGAAGGAGGCACATATGAGTGAGAGTTCCTAAGGGATAACATCTCATGGAGAGACATGCCACTCTAGTTCAGGGAATTTATCCTTGTAATAAAAAAGAACATACCATGTACATCATCATCATTTTTGTAACATTTAATGAAGTGGTCTCCCCACTGTTGACACCAAGGCCCGAAGACGTAACCCAAACTCAGTGAAGTCCGTTATCAATTTTTTTGTGTTCTTTGATTTAGTGGTTGTCTTTATGTTTTTCCCTTTTTGAGGTATGTGTTAGCACTCCATAAATCCCTTTAGGCTGAGGAAAGGGATCCCAAATGTAACCAAAAATCACTTGTAGGTTACAGTCCAATTACCCTAACCTTGGAGAGGGATCTCTCACTGGATCAACTATCTATCAAAAACTAATAGGTTATGGATTTTATACTAGTTATGAGGATAAAAAAGGTAGGTTTAATTTGTTTCTTGAAGGTAAGTGAAATAAGGAAGATCCACTTTGAAAAGGCTCAGTATATTTAATGATTCAAGTGAATAAGGGATGATGATGATATTTTGAGCAGAGGCAGGATATGCAACTTGTTGATAATTAACAATTTTCATTTTAGTGAGTGGATGAGTGAAACATCAAAAGGTGACAATAATAGCATTAAAATATGAATGAATTCAAATTTCTATTAGAAGAAAAGAAAAAACATAAATGTTTAGGTGATACAAAGCAGAGAACAAAGTGAATTATGCAAATTTCCTTTAGTTCAACATGGAGAATTTTTTCACACCATGGAAACATAAGAAACACTAATAAAAAAGAGAATACACATACCAATAGACATCTGACACGAGAATCCCTGGAAAAACACCCTCGACCTTCTTCTATTCGCTTGAGGAAATGATACAAAAATGCAAAATTTGTAGACTAGCTTATTCACACAGACTAATTAACCCCTTCTACATTGCCTTTCAAGGTCTTAAATAGACTGACATTATAAAAATATACCATGACCATATTTAATGTATGAGCTATCCATTTAGAATAGATGGAAACCCACAAAAACAGAAACTTAATGTTTTTCATAAAAGTTAGACGCAACAATTCAAAATAGTGCCTTTGGAAAAAACTAAAACTCTCTTTCATCATGCTAAAAATCCTACTAAAAATAGCCAAAATCCCTCGGATTTCTTGGTTCATTCATCTTCTGCTTTGTCATCCCCCTTCAAGCTTATCAGGTTCCTTTGCCTTTGGGATGAAAAAGCCTGGGTGCTAGTCACATGATCACAATGTGAGATCAAGAGCTAGAGCTCATATGATAAATGAATAGGAATAATAATGGGAGATCAATGGCCGAGAGAGGGCCCAAAATGACATAAGATCGAATGTTATAACCCTGGAAACCCAAAATAATTCATACAAGAGGAAAGGTTGGGTTGATGAAGACCTAGATAGCATGGTAGGGCTGATAATGTGGAGTAGGTTTTAATGATGTAGAAGTCGTGCATTGGCTAATGGAAGAGCCAGTCCCATTTGAAGAGGGCTTTTCGTAAGGTTAGAAAGGAGAAGGTCGAACCCATTTAGACAGGGAACCTAGTAGTGGTTGTTGGGAATATGTTTTTCCTAGAGTCCATCTCCTAGAGGAATAAATGCATAACACTCAAGGGAGAGACAAGTTTACTCAACACTGGGTTGTCGTGTTAGGAGCAGGACAACCAGATTTTTTAGGTAAGGCTGAGATATGTGGGTCAATTAAGAGTCGTATTTGCGCAAAAGGAGAGGCCCACCAAGGCGCGTAAGCTTGGAGGTTGATTATCGACGGTTCATTGGAAAGCACATTTCGAAAGGATCAGGATGATGTAAGGTTCTAGGGTAGTTTTTAATTATGTGCCCTAAATCATAACATGCTCAACAGAGAAAGGAAATGTTCCAAACCCATAGGTAATCTATGTTATTCAAATTCAATTATGTTGGAAAACCATTACTAAAATTCATCTCCACATAGATATGAGCATATGTGGGGTTGAGATAATCTTTTATTTCTAGGCTTTGGTAAAGGAAGACTCCAATTTCATCTCCAAGGGACATATTTGGAAGTCTAACCCAAAATATAGCAGAAAAAATTGAAGTTGTAAGAGGATTAAAGGGGAGGAACCATGGTTGCATAAAAAATTCTATGCTTCCCCAAACTAGGGACCATTAATGAAAATGGTCTTCTTGTCTTTTAAATTATCGAAAATCACCACAAAAAAACCATGAGCCAAAGGATAAACATTAGAGGAAATTTCAGCCTAAAAGTGCCCATGAAATTTTCATGTACTAATATATAAACCAATCAAAATCCTTTAATTTTAAAAATAGGTACATGTAAATATTTTAGAGAGAAAATAAAAAACTACTTTTTTTAATTGTATTTTTGGCTTATCTCCATATCGATATACTCAAATTTCAAATGTCGACACTCGATGGATGCATAATTAAATTGCACATCCAACAAGTACCCATTATGAATACATTTGAGAAGAACCACATTGATAAAAATTAGACATCTATTTGTAATATAAGTTGCAACATAATCTCTTCTAGGTTATTGTTTGTATCCCTTAACAACCAACCTTGCTTTATGTCTTTTTATCCTTCCTTCCACATTGCTTTTGGTCTTCTAGAACCACTTTACACCTATGACTTCTTTTCCTTGAGGAAGATTCACTAATTCCCATGTATCATTCTTTTTTATAGCATTTGTTTCTTCACCCATTGCTGCTACCCATTTTTCCTCCTTAATTGCATCTTCAAAATTAAGTAGATCATCTACATGTGAAAATAAATCATAAGGAAAATTCAATCCCGCCTTATTTTCAATTTCATTTTTCTCATAATATCTCTCAAACTTCTAAATTTTGGCCTTCTCAAGCTTGCCAAAGTTGGATTTTATGTGTCATGTGAAGTTGAACTTGTTGAATGTGGAGTTGTTGTCCCTGCATCAAAATTTTTTGTTGTTGATAATCCTTGTTGTCCATGTGGAGGAGTGCTTGTTGAAGGTGTCACTTGAGGACTACTTTTTTGAGCTTGAATAGGTGAAGGAGGAGCCCCCATTGTAGAATTACTTATTTCTTTAATTACTCTTTATCTTCTTTTGTAAACTAGCTGTTACATTAATTTTCTTCTCCAAAATTCCATCCCATGCTTCCTCTTCTATGAATTGTACATCTTTGTTGATTATGAACTTTTTGTTTATAGGGTTGTATAGCTTATATGCCTTGAATTCATCACGATAACCCATAAATATGAATTTCTCCCATTTGTTGTCTAATTTATTTCATAATTCATCAGGGGTATGTACATATGCTACACATCCAAACACTCTCATGTGAGAAACATTATTTTTTCTCCCACTCCATGCTTCTTTTCTAATCATATTATTTACACTTTTGGTTAGACATCTATTTGTAATATAAGTTGCACACGGTACAACTTCAACCCAATATTCATTTGGAAAATGCTTTTCTTTTAACATACTCCTTGTCATTTCCATAATTGTTTTATTTTTCCTTTCAATGACAACATTTTGTTGAGGTATGTCCCTTGCTGTGAATTGTTGGTGAATTCCATGCTCTTTCCCAAAATGTAGGAAATCATCTGAATATATTCGCCACCTTTATCAGTTCTCAATTCTTTGATGTGGTGCCTACTTTATTTTTCAATAAGAGCCTTGAACTGACAAAAGCACTCAAACACTTCATTTTTATGTCTTAGAAAATAGAACCATGTTTTTCTTGTATAATAATCTATGAATGTCAATAAATAATAACTTGCACCAATTGATTGTATATGCATTGCTTCGCACAAATATGAATGGACAATTTCCAAAGGTGCTTTTTCCCTTATTAACTTTGTTGTTGCAAATTATTCCTTGTGTTGTTTGCTCAAGATGCATCCTTCACATAAGTTGTATGGTTTTTCTATAAGTGGCAAACTTTTTACCATGCATTTCCTATGTAGTAAGTTTGGACCTCCAAAGTTAAGATGCCCAAATATTCTATGCCATAGCCAACTTTCATCTTTTATTTCTGCTTGAAAGGTTGTTTGTGTGTCTCTTGCAATTTTTTTTCATCTTCTTGTGTGTTCATTGAGAGTTGTTCTTGAGCAAGCTCAACTTTCAAATCTTGTTCTATCTTGAGGGGAAACATTCTATTACTTGCCATTTGGACTTTTGCAACGAGTTGTTTGCTTGGAAAATTATCTAGGATTGTGCATTCTCCATTTTTTAAAAAGACTTTATACTTCTTTTGCATAAGTTGTCCAATACTTGTTAGATTGTGTTTTAAACCTAGAAAGAAATACACATATGAAATATACTTCTTATCCCCCTTCTTGGTTAGAATATTGGCATTATCTTTACCCATGATTGACACATTGTTATTAGTCCCTAATGTGACTTATGATTTTTCACTTTCATCCAAATCTGAAAACATTTCTATGCTCTCTGTCATATGATTATTTCAACGTGAGTCTAAAAACCATACATCCCTTTGCTTCTCTTGTGCTGCATTACAAGATAAGAGCATATTGTCCTTGTTTTGATTTTCTTTTCTAAAATTTGCATTTGGTTTACTAAGATCATATTGTTTCTTTCCACATTCATTAAAATAATGCCCATACTTCTTGCAATAATGACATTGAACTTGAGACTTGTCATACCTTTAACTCTGTTTTTAATTTTGGCTTGAGGAGCTATCTCTTCCACCTATATATGGACTTCTTCCTCTACCTCTAGAATTTGATCTTCCTTTGCCTCTACATTGACCAACTGAGATTGTGTCTTGAAGGCATGTTCCAATGAAGAGTTTGCTGACGTGCTCAACCTATGTTCATGAGAAACGAGTGAGACATTGAGCTCATCCATTGAGAACCATGAGAGCTTAGTTTTGTCATTTATGACCACAACAATGGAATCAAACCTTGCTAATAAAATTTTTAGAATCTTTTCAACCACTCTTCTTTCTTCAAGTGTCTCACCATGAGATCAAATTTGACTTACCAATCCAATAATTTGTGTAAAAAATGAGTTTACTATCTCAAACTCCTTCATATATATTGTTTCAAAGTCCTTTCTTAGCGTTTGTGAATTTGTTGTTTTCACCTTTGACATGCTTTGATATGTTGTCTAGAAAATGTCCCATGTGTTGTTTTCACCTTTGCCATGCTTTGGTATGTTGTCTAGAGAATGTCCCATGTGTTGTTTTGACTTTTATTGTCTCTTAGCAAATCTCTTTCTTCTAGTGTCAATGCATTGTATGTTGTTGCATTTGTTAGTTCTTCGAATCCATTCTTTACAAAGATTCTATATTATCCTGAGAACAAAACAAATTCCTTCATTGTGATTGCCCAATAACCATAGTTCTTCCCATTAAACCAAAGAATTTATGAACTTGCCAAGCTTGTGTTTGAAAGTGACATATTTCATTGATATATATCTTAACTCATGTAATTGTAATAAACTTGTTGTAATACCACATGAAAGAAAAAACAAAAAATTGATATATATGTTGACTTCTTGTCTAGTTATAATAAATTGTTAGTAAGACCATGTGAAAAGAGACAAAAAAAAAAAAAAAAAATAACCCCTCACCAAATAAAATTAAATTTCCAAAAAAACACTCAAAATATATATTTTTATTTGTATTTAAAAGAAGGCAAATCCCTGTAGCAAGGAAAAAAATAGAAATTGCTACTCCTTTCTACCCACGGTAAAAACAAGATTTAAGAGCTTTGCCGTGACTTTGTTTTGTGTCACACACAATACGGGCACACTATAAGACCTCAAGACAATTAAAAACTTATATTTAAAACATACATTGCCCTTTCTATTTAAACTAAGGAATAAAAATAAAGTTGCACACTTACCCATATTAATTGCGCACATTACTAATTCAGTTTGCGCAATTCAACCATTCGATCTGCGTATTAATATTTCTTATGGTTTTGATTTCCGGTCTTCAGGACTACAACTTTCCACCCAAAATAATTAATTATGGTAATAAGAAAACAAGTTATTAATATTAATGGTTAACAATATATGTTTTTTTATAAAAAGTTTCAAGTTTAAATTTAGAGAAGTAAAATATATAAATTTAGTAGTTTTTTTATCCCATAAATAAGGGGTTTCATATATCAATTTGATGTTTATTTTGGTTCTTGTTTATTATTTATTATTATTGTTATTGTAAATTAAAAGATAAAATAATATTAAAAATATTATATTATATTATTGATATGTTAAAATTCCATCTATTTAGCACTTAGTGTTTGGTCACCTTGAGGATAGGGAAGGCTATCAATATGTAGACCCCTTGTCTCACAAACAAGGGGGTATCATAGAATGAATTTGGCGTTTGGTTTGACCTTGACTTTAAAATTATGGTATATTATTAATATAAATTAAAAGAAAAAAGTAATATTTAAACAATATTATATTATTTTATAGTATTGGGACATTATAATTCAGTCCAGTAGCACTTTGTGTTTGGCCACCTTAAGGACAAGGAAGACCAATTTAAACTTATAACTCTTCGTTAGCATGAAAGATATGCCAATCCTTCCACTTGGAGAAGTCCACATGTTCTTGAACCTTTAGGTTGTTATGTGTGGGACCCTTAGGAGTCGATGGCTCATCATTTTTTAAATCTTAATTTCTCAGTGTCCTCCATTCACCTCAAGCCAACGTCGATTGGCCTTAAGGGTAATTTGAATCTCATATCGTCATGTTGGGAAGTTTTCCATCCTGCCTTGTTCTGTAGAACGACAAAACGGCAAGAGGATTTGGACTTGGTTCTCTAAATGGCCAATTCTAAAAACATAAAAAACAAAATTATGTAGGAAAGAGTAAACCAATTGCAAGAGGAAATTCAGACTTTGCAACTTAACCGTAACCAATCTACCTCAAGCATAACGATGATCATCGACATCTTAGTTGAGTAAATGAGCATCATCCAAATAAATGAGGATGAGATGGTTTGCCTGTATCAACAAATAGAAAACCTCCAATCAACAGGGTAGAGGACCAACTGAACCAACCCTTTCTAGCAATGAAGAACCCGCAATTGCTCAACTAGTCCTAGATCTGAATGTCATAAGATCATCTCACTAGGAAGCACTCAAGGAATAAGGTGGTCCCTCTAATTAGACTTCATACATGTTTCTTTGTAAATGTTGTTTAATTCTATAATTATTTTGGCATATATCCACATATAGTCATAGTAGGATATCTATGAAAATCATCAGGGTGGAAAAAGCAATTGAACCATTGTGGGTTCCTTCATCGAGATCCCCTCTCCAATCATTCAAAAGGAATACTTAGACACTGAAATTTTAAAAGACCTGCATTAGGTATTTTTTGATGGAGTTGTGCAAGGGAGACCCTCTACTAGTAGTATTGGGGGGTGCTACATCTCTCGAACACACACTACACCACTCTTTTAGCAAATGTAGGACACAAATCCAATAAATCTGTTGAAATTTTTTCTCTCTTCTCTACATTTCAGCTAACCCTTCATCAAAACATCATTTCCCTTCATATATATGGAAACTCCCTCAATGCCATAAAATGGATAAATGACTCAACAAGCATTAAAAGTTATTCTCTTCTTCCTCTTTTCTGAAAATTTTCACAAAAAATGCCATTTTTCTCTCATTTAACTATTTAACAAATCTACATGGATGTGAATGAAGAGGTAGACCATCTCTCAAAAGTGGATTGGATATGGACGAAAGAGCATACGAAGTCAATGAAATAAAGGATGACTAGCAGATAAAACAATTTTTTATCCTTGGGGATGATTAGAACCTTTCTCTCTCTCTCTCTCTCTCTTTCTCTCTCTCTCTTCTCTCTCTCTTCTCTATATATATATATATATATATATATATATATATATATATATATTTGTGTGTGTGTGTGTGTGTGTGTGTGCAGGTCTTGGACTCTCATATTTTGCTAGAGTTTATAGTGGTCTAGCTAAAATAATTTTTGTATGAAGAAAGGGTAATTCTATAATAGCCCTCCTAGTAGTTACTAATTTTTTGACTTGATAATTACCAAATTGTGTCTTTAGCAATGTAAAACGAATACAAGGAATGTTGAAAATTTGCTAGTAAGATAATTATTATAGTGCTCTAGCTAAAGTAGTTTTTTTGTGATGAAAGGGAAACTCTACTACAACCCTTCTAGTAGTTAGTGATCCTTTGATTTGATCATTTCCTCTTTGGGTCTTTTGCAATGTAAAATAATTATAGGAAATTGTGGAAACTTGTTAGGAAGATGAAAGTTCCTTTATCTCCCATATGGATAGTCAGCAAGAAGATACAATAATGCCCTACTTGATTCTATCACATTAATTCGGATTAGTCTTTAATTAACCTAAAAATATTGACTTATAATTATTAAATAATATTTGTATATTATATATACACTTGTGACACTGTAATTTTATTTTACTGATATGACTTTTATTATTGTTATTATTCAATTCCCAATGTGTCTTCTTAAATTTACTTTAGAATAGTATATGGTCTCCTCCAATTTATTTCTAAATTAAATATCCATATTCCAATGCATCTTCTCAAATTTACTTTTGGATAGGATATCATCTCCTACAATTTATTTCTAAATTAAATATCCACATTCCAAGGTGTCTTCTCAAATTTACTTTTGAATAAGATATGGTTTTCTCCAATTTATTTCTAAACTAAATATTCATATTCCAAGGTGTCTTCTCAAATCTACTTTGGATAAGATATGGTAAGAAAAGTAAAGGATATTAAAGTAAAACGATGAAGGGGTAGTCATGAAATTAATGATAGGTGGTTGAGATGGATGAGAGGAAGAGACATAAAAGGGAAGGAGGATGAGAGGAGAGGGGGGATCCTTGGTCTTTGTTTTGGCATTGGAGGATTTTATTATGGGGGAGGAATGTGGAGAAATAGAAGTGAGAGAATGGAGAGAAAAATGAGAGAACTCAAACTTGGAGTTATTGGAGAATGTTGGTTTTAACTTGGACGCACTACAACTAGTTGGACTTGGGCTCAAAGTGCTAGAGAACCTGTGGAGGTTCCCTAGGCTAGGAATTCATTCTTAGTTGGATGGGAGGTAAATTCAGTTGGGTAGCTAAGAGGAGCATCCAAACAGAGTCAGGAGCACCCGAACCATGCTACTGGAATATACATTCTTCCATTTGTTGATTACTTATGCAAATTGTTGCAATGAAAATTCTTACTTGTTTAATATGTTGTAAATAAATTATACTTGTATATTATCATCAAATAAATGTTGAGCTATAAATAGACTATTTCCCTTCTTATTGTGTTTAAATTAAATAAATTTCATTTTAGGTAGAGGACCCTAGGTTAGATCCTCACATATGATATCAGAGCCTAGGTTCAAAATCTGGACCCAAAAACCCACTACACTCAAATCTCTGCTAGAAGAGTTTGTAATCCTCATAATTACTTATAAGCCTCTTTATTATAAATATTATGTGGAAAATAAAAACACATGTCCTTAAAATAGGATTTACATATTCTTCATTTATTGATTTTATGACTTGCTAATATATGTGATATATCTTTAATAATAATAATAATAATATCTTTTATTATTATTATATGACCCTGTTTATATAACTTAATTTTTTTTCTAAGATTGAAAATTTTATGGCTCTTTATTGCCTTGGATGGAAATAAAATTATAGGAAATGCATGATAAAATTGTGTTTTACAAACACCATTATAACCATAATACATATTAATTATGTTACAATGAAAGAAAATACAAGAAACTTTCCTAAAGTACAATAAAAATGAACCTACAAAAAGAAAAATTTGCATGTTTCCTTTCAGGCCAAATTTCCTTCTTTTACACCCCTTTGGTCAGTTCTACGAAACCTTGCATACTCAAATAGTCATCAAATACGTCTAGACTAAAAGTTATTTAGCTTCATTATAACTAGGATTACTTTTAATTATTGGATAAAATATCTCCACTCTCTAGTTGCCCCCTTCTTGTTTCATTTTCCCTGTTCCCATGCATTCATTGGCATGGATGCAAATATCGTGATAATAACACAGTTAGGCCTTATGTAGATCTCTATGCTTGATGTGTAGTGGTACAACCATTCAAGAATCTCGGACCTCAATGTTTGGGGAAAATCACTTGGGTCTTTTCCAAAAAGTTTGAAAATGATTCTGCTTGTGCATTCCTTTGTATCTCAATTCAAACTTGGTGGGGACTTATCTAAACTTGAAGAAGTATACCCATTAATCCTAATATTTGGACCTCCAGGTGGAGAATTTAAGGGGATGTTGTGGATATAATTTCTCCTTCCACAATTTGAGAGATGGAATTTTCATAATCCATCATCTTTAGGACTTTGATATGTTGTTAATTAATCTTTCTCTGAAAACGAGACACTATCAATCTCTTTTCTTTTTATCTTTGGAATGCAAAGGGAAAAATTTTCCTCCTTGCACAAGAGGGCTCTCTCTTCTTTCACCTTATTCATTTTTCATTTTGAATTTTTTTGACTTCTCAATTTTTTTATTTTCGCTTTGCATAGCACTTATTCATTTCAAAGGCAAAAAAGGGATCCAAACTTATTGAGAGAATACGAGGTTGTTCTAACAAAGAAGTAGTTTATTATATCTCTAACGTGCCTGTCAAGGTTTTCCCCCTCACCTTACTCTACTTGACTGAGCTGACAAGGGTTAACCCAAAAACAATCAACTAGAGAAGGTGACACTAGTTAGCGTGCAAGCGTTGTATTTACACCAAGGTTCACTTCAAACAATATTTATTTTCCTTCGAAGTATCATGGACTAAAAGTAATAAGCTCATCATACATAGGCAAGATGATAGATAACCAAGTAGTGATAGCTGTACAAGCCCTCTTTTACTTTACCCAGCTTGCTTCAAGAGTCATACATGGTTTCATGCAAAATTAACTTATGAATGGAACAATTGAACGAACACACAATCAACAAAGCAAAGCAATAGCAGAAGCAAAAGTGAAGGCAAAGAAAGTAAAAAAAAAGCAAACAAAGCATGTGAGAAAACAAGAGTGCAAGCAAACAACTAAAATAAAACACTACTCCTACTCCTACACTAACGGTGCATGGGCCTGATCACGTGAATTGATACTTCCAATGCAACTACCAGCGCATTGGTAGACCCATGTTGGTGAAGGTTTGGTGTTTAAGTAACCCATTTGTGCGGACCAGCAAAAAATAAATATATAATAATGAAGACAACCACACTTTTTGTTTCAAAGTGCCCGTGGGACATAAGTGAGTGCATGTGCATGACGGGCAGTCGGCAGACATATCATGGTGTTGTGTGACACTACGTGCAACTTTGAAACATAAGCGCACTCTTGACTGAGACATGCAAGAAAACGAATGAAACAAAGAGAACTTGCATCACACACGAGTGCTTGCAATATAAGACTCCTCCAATGCATGAGCAATAGGATCGTGAAGTTCAAGTGGACGAAGTGTGATCTGAGTGTTAGATTGATCTTGAGTGCATACAGATGAGTGATGAGGCGCCTTCAGTGTTTGAACAATTTCCTGATCAGAAGCGAAACCAACCTCAGGACAGTGAGGGCTTGACATAACCATCAGCTCAAGCTGAAGTGCCTCGATGGTCTATGGGGTTTCTACTTCGTTGATAGATGGTTCTTCATAGACCAGTGGCCTAGCCAGATTAACAACGAGGGAATCAACATCATGATCGGATGATGAGGTGAAGAGATCACGACAACCAAGATGAGAAAATTTAGGATGTTGGTGTTTGGTCAATTTAGTGTGTCCTAAATTGCTATATTAATTTGTCAATCCGGGATTCGTAAGCTGACGAAGTGTGGCGCATTATATGTGCAAGATAACCTATTTCTTACTTTTGTCGTTTTTTATTTTTATTTTTTTTTGGGGGTTTTTATCTTGGTTTATGAAATTCCAATTCCTAAGTTTCTAGAAGGCAAGTATGGTTATAAGTTTTAAGGAAATTATGTCCTTTGTAAAGATTCCCAAAACTTAACACTTCAGAAAATAGACTATAGTGGAAAATAACACTTGAATCAAAAATGAAAAGATACTGCTAATTAAAACAAGTAATTCATGAACTACTGATTATGAAACTATCATCTATGCTCCTGTCTAAATTCAAAAAATTAATTTAAGCTACTGTACTCAAGGAAATCAAAGATTGCAAAGAAAGTAAAACTAGAATCAAATTACATCATCCATATTTCAATCCCTCGCCAGTAGTCTCGCTATGGATTTCGGAGGTAACTGTCAATGGAATGAGCAATCCAATTATCTAATTGTAGAAAAGTAAACTAAAATCAAATTACAACATTCATCTTTCAATCCCTCGCCAATAGTCTCGCTATGGCATTCGGAGGTAACTGTCAATGAAATGAGCAATTCAATTATCTAATTGCAGAAAAGGAAACTAAAATCAATTCACAGCATTCATATTTCAATCCCTCGCCAGTAGTCTCACTATGGCTTTCTGAGGTAATTGTCAATGAGATGAGCAAGTTGATTTTTAACTAATCAAAGCAAATTGAACAAAACTAACCTCAACAAAACAGAACTGAGATTAAAAGAAACTAGGAAAATAAAATCAGCAGAGGATCAATTCCATATCACTAGTCATTATGAAATTTATATGCAAATGCCCGGGCTGCCTACTCTATCTTGAAACCTGCACACACTCAGCGTTAAACAAAACTTATAAAATCATGAGCAAAAGTGACATGTTAGATATATATACACACATGAATAATCATAAAACATATGCAATGAGAATAAAGAAACGATGCATAAAGACTACACAACAACAAAGGAAAATGAAACCTCGGTGTGCAGGGGCCCTCTGCAACCTCGGTTAACGAGTTATCAACTCAAAATCACGTTCACGCAAACATGGAAAAGAGAGTCTTCATATATATATATATATATATATATATATATATATATATATATATATTATATATTATATATATATATATATATATATATAATATATATTATATCAAAACAGAGTTACAACAATAAGCTAGTGTCACGACACAGTGGTTCTTAACAGCAAAAATTACATATCAAAAGCTAGCTATTATGCGTATCAGGACACGTTATTTATAACAAAGGTTTCATAACTGTCTTTCTGGAAAACTACGTGAACAGAGGACAGGTGAAGAACAACCTCCACGGATTTAGCAGCATGGTCACCAAGATTAGGCAATCTTATTAAAAATTGTTGTTGGATCCACATCGTGGTCAGCCTACAGGTGTCAATGTGCCTCCAAAAATCTGAAAACAGTCACGGAAGTCTTCACGTGCTTGAAATGGAGTCTTGTTGCTGTAGGACTTCTCCTGTTTGACCACCGCTTGGCCCCCGTTGACTACGGCATCCTTTGACGAACCCAGCTGGACCAATGGGACCCGAACCTTTTCCACATCATTTCCAACTTACCCATGTGGCTCGATCTGCCTGATGACACCTACAATGTAGACTTTAACAAAATCAGCTGTGGAAAGTGACAAGATTCCACAGCTCATAAGAAAAAATCTATTTCAAACAACAACACAAAGACATAGTCAAGAAACCACTTTAAATTCTCTATTATGACTAATATGCAATGATATTAATAGCTTAGGAGGTCCAGGTGAATGGAAAGAAGCTAGAAAACGGTGTAGGAAAGATGCAAGTTTGGGGCTCAATAGTTGGTCAACATCCTCATGATTTGATGAATCAAATAGAGGGGTAGATAAGAAGGAAAGATGTTCATGCTCTGTGTTTTCGGAAAGAGAAGATGAAAGATAAAGTGGATTTTCAATGAATGATTGGTCCTCTCCATTGTTGGATGATGGGCTAACAAACGGTGTGTCCTATGAAATATCAACAATGGGTGCATTCGTGGATGAAGACACACATGAAAAATCATGGATGGCAAGTTCACCAATGATGTTAGGAAAGAAAGGAGGGGGCTCAGACAGAAGGGAGTCAACCTTCGTCGAGTGTTGATGCTCAAGCTCCCACTCATACTCTTCGTGAATGATACCGCATGTTAGTTGTGCAACACCAACTCCTTTAGTGGGTTGTTCCTCGTTCACAACAAGTGAAGAGTCCATAATGGATGAACACAAGACAACATCATCCAGAGGAACACTCGTGTGTGAGGACAGAGGTCGAAAAAAAGAATGCATATGAGACTCGAAGGACTCACAACCAAATCTGCGCGAAAATTGAGTGGAGTGATGTTGGGAGAGTGTTAAGGTTGAACAGGTGTACAAGCATGACCCTTAGCATCATTGGGCAATGGCGGCGCTGTTGAATGAGAGGGAGGTAGACAGTTAGTTGAGACAATGTTCGCTCCCACATGAGATTGCACAATTACATCAATGAAGAATGTTGAGTGAGGCTTGATCTCAAGATTTCTCTTGGGATGGGAAGATTTCTTAAGGTAGTACTCGAACTTGTCCCAGATAAGAAAATTTCATCTGGCTCCTCGGAGCTTGAAACTGCAAGTCACGGAAGCACTACCAAAAATCAATAACAGATTCATGCGGAGCCCTTCATTGCTATAACAGTTTTCGGTCAAGATGGTATGGATCGAAATGATAGAACATGTCTTCAATAAGATCACATAAGTGCTCACATGAGTGCATGGTGTCAGTCGGTAGGATGATCACCCAATGAAATGGAGATTTGCGAAGTGTGTGTGCAAGCCGCAAATTGGCTTGTTCACCAGTAAACTCATCTTCCTCATAAATCGTGGAAAGAAAGTTAAGTAAGTGCTCAGGCTAGGCCACTTTTCCTTCACCATCATACATGTGAGTGGACAAGAGATTACAAATATTCCCCGAGATGGATACATCTTCACGATTCGAAAAAACACCTCGGGGAAAGAAGAATGCAAGACTCCGTGAAATATATGTAAAGGTTCAAAACTGGATGAGAGGGCACAATGTGTCATCGGGCCCTTCTTCTAGCACCAAAAATGTTGATAGTGCTGGACATGCCAACATGTCAACGGGATCTCCCTAGTAAGAAGTCCCAATTAGACCTCAGACTGTTTGGTGTAGGAGTCCCAGCAGTGGGTCATAAGGTAATGCCTTGACCACAGTGTCACATAAATACAAGTAGAATAACTCTGTCAACAACAAGGATGTGACTGATGCAATGAGTCAAGGGAGGTGTATGTGAGATTCCAACACTTCAAAAGGGGGGATAGGTGAAGGTGAGTTCCAGGTTGAAAGGGATCAATCCCAACTCAGCTAGGAACACACAACACAAAGGACATGCACATCTTCCAGCGGAGGAGTCCACTCGGATTCAGCAGTCACATCATACAAGGTAATATAACATGTACAACACTCACGGATCTGTCTGAAACGAGTGTGATGGTTGTTATAGCATGGTTCAAGTGAAAGGTATGTCTGATGTCCGGCAGAGAAGTCGACATGGACGGTGATAGCATTAACAACGTATGAAACACATTAACAATGAGATTCATATAATTGCATGTGAATCAGTTCATACACAAGTACGTAAGTTAAACAACACATATCATTAAAGCAACTGAAGCAGTCCAACTACAATAACAACATATGCATGAAAATGTTCTAGCTATTATTATATAAAGAAGTGTAAGTCAAAATCATACAATACATCCATGTAAACCTGCTAGCCCCAAGAGTGGAACGTTGCAGCCACATTCGCCTGCTCCTCCAAAGAGATGTACTAGCTCCGTGCAGTGGAGAAGCCAAGGCGCGTTACAGTATTGTCCAAGCCTTCTTCAAAATAGTCTTATTAGAAGCTTAGCTAACCAAAAAGCCTCTATAATGAGCTATGAGGGATTATTTATAGCAAAGCGTGGGGTGACCCATGAAATTCCCCTTTATGAAAACTCAACTACCCTCATGACTCTTCACCTACACTATGACTGTTACATCCAATTGTTGACACTTGAATTACACTTGACATGACTCAACATTACAATGTGCATGTACTAATGTGAGACAACATGGCATGAGCAAGCCTTACAAGGCATCGTTGAAACTTGGTCCGATGTGATGAGACCAACTCTTTCACATGCTTTTTATGGTGAAGCTGGTGAGCAGATGCCAATCTTGGTCATCCATGATGGTGTGCATGCACCTCATGGTGACATCTTACTGAAGCGAACTCTTGCTTTCGTTGCAACCAGTGCATTGGTTCAACCCCTTCATCCAACTCATCTGCTAAGATGCACATGGTCTTCTTGGGTGCGGATGAACTAGCAACACACTTATGCATGGTGTCCATGCTGATCTTCAAGTGTGTGCTGGTGGTCATGCACACCAACTTGCTGAAGTACCCGTTCGGCTCTAGTTGGACTTGCTTCTTGTCTTCGCCTTGGTGAGTTTGTTGAATGGGCTCGATTGCATGCATGCGCACAATGACACTCATGTTGCTGAAGCCCTTGCATGTGATCAACCACACTACTCACCATGTTTGCTCCGTGTTAGCTCCTGGGATGGATCTTTAACTTGTCTGGGCGCAGTTTTATCCTATTCCTGATCCTAGTGCAACTCATTCGTCTGTCTACGCAGCTTCATGTTCTTCCTGACTTGTTTCTTCAACACATGTAACTCCTTCTTTGTTACAACTTCTACCTTCGCGTGATCTTCATGTCCCATCGTCACTCCATAGCCAGGGTCTCCAAAGTTGCTTTCATCATCAATGGACCTGCTTAAGCTTGCAACCTTGTTTCACCTCCGTGTTTTCAACAACCCTCCTCTTGCATTTATTCCATTTGGTGTGATGTCTTTAGTTGTTGTTCATGATGCTGCTCATTGTGATGCTTCCACTTGATGTCCTTATCATGGAACAACTTGATGTCTTAGTGAGTAGGCAAGCTCCTAGACACTTGATCGACTGCATCACCAAGCATGCTCTAAACGATGTCCTTGTCTCTACTCTCCTAGAAACCATTATAACTATACTGCTAAGAGGTATATGAATACCTACAATAACTGTAGACATGGCAACGCTCATAGCAAGCAATTTGTCAGTCGAAAACCAAAATGAACATGAGAACTGACTTGCAACATACCTGGGCGAATGATCATGATGGTTGTGAAATTTCGACTGAGAGGTTAGGAGACCAACTAGCAAGGCTGCTCAAGGCACAGTTGCTAAGAGATTGGCTAGTTACTGGAAATACGCAATGCACAATCCATTCTAGCTGTTGACTGCTAGAATTGTGCAATGTGCAATTCCAGCTGGGAAGGATTGCTGGCCTGGGGACAGATCTGCACAATTTCTTGGGCCAAGCAGCCACTATCCTCCAGAAATGTGCAAAACAGTCCTAGAGGCTAGTGCAAGGCAGGAATGCACAAATATGGAGAGGGAGGTGAGCCTTCCTTTCCCAGATTGCGCAATGCAACCTTGTTGTAGGTAGAGCCTAGGCCAAGGTTGGCCCGACTCGTCGACGAGTGACTAAAAGCAAGTAAGTCAGTGAATGCATGGTGACACTAAGTGATAGCAGAAGTGATTGACAATGCATGCAAAATATTAATGAAAGATTCAGCAAATAGATCAACATGCATGTGGGTGAGGCAGTTTACCACTTGGGCGAACGTCCATGCAAAATAGTTTCATGCATGCGATAACATTGAGATAGCAACGAAAATTGAAACAGAGCTAGGAAATGCTAGTAGATATGTAAATGACAACAAGTGCTCAAAGTAATCAAGCAAACAATACTCCTACAAGAGAAACACAAAATGCAAAAGAAATGTAGCACAAGGCATGGGAAGTAGGATTACCCTAAACAGCTGAGTTGAATGCACCAACTACTCCTAGATGTGATGTGGGATGTTAGAGATGCAAGGTTGATGCGAGGAATGAGCTTTGCAGCATCCAGTTGATGAGTTTTGATAACATTGATGTTGTGACGCGCATGCCACGAATCTAGTGGAAGCGACACTTGATGGGAAGTTTCAAAATTGCTCCTTGCATGTAACCTCCAAATTCTAAACATTGATCCCTAAAACAAGGGATGCCTTTGCATGCTACCTTGGGAGAAGCAACCCATGCATGCAAGTCTGTTTTTCTTAGTCCTGGAGGGAACCAACCAACTCAACTGCACGTGCAAGAGACTGATCGACTGCTGGAGAAAAATGCACATTTCTAGCTGGGATCTCAGCTCGCTCCTGAGGAGATTTGTGCAATTTCTAGGCAGAGCAGCTGACTGCTGCCCAGATTTGTGCAAATCCTGGGCTGAACATCTTGCTACTGGGAAAATTTGTGAAAATCCTACTGGGAGGGTTGTCTAGCAGGATTGCACAATCCTCAAGCCCAGCAAGTTGTTAGAGAGGATTGCGCAATTCCTGGAGGGAAGGCCGGTTACCCTCCAGAAATGCGCAATTTTCAAGGGGAAGTTGCTTAGCCTACAGCTGGACCAAGTAAGGGTGAGCAGCCTATGAGGGGAATGGATCAACTATGATCGAAAGGCTACCTTTGTGCGAGGAAAACACTTGAAGCTTGAGTACTTGACGAAGAAAGACAAAGTGTTGTGTAAGGTTGGTAGGGAGGCTCCAAAATAGGCTAAGGAAAAATTTTGGAGGGTGGTTGTAGCCGCTAAAACAAAACCCTTCTTTAGAAAATTTGTGTTAGTATTTTTTGATGATATACTAATCTACAACAAGTCTTGGAAGGATCATGTTCAACATTTTGATAGAGTGCTCAAACCATTGGAGGAAAAATAATTATATGCAAAAACCTCCAAATGTTTCTTTGGAGTACAAGAGGTGGAATATTGGGTCATATTGTATCTCATGAAGGTGTTAAGGTAGACCCTAGAAAAATTAAATCCATTTTGGAATGTAAAATCCCCACATCCATAAAGAATCTATGAGGATTTCTCTGGTTGACAGGATATTATCACAAGTTTGTTAAAAATTATGGGAGAATAGCAGCACCTCTAACAACATTACTAAAGAAAGATGTGTTTTCTTAGACTCCAGAAGCAATGAAAGCCTTTGAACATCTTAAAGAGGTAATGTGCCAAGAACCAATCTTATCTACACCAGACTTCACAAAAACCTTTATTGTGGAATGTGATGCCTTTGGAAATGGAATTGGTGTTGTTTGAATGCAAGAAGAAAGACCCATTTCTTTTGAAAGTTGTCCAATCAAAGGAAAGTATTTACACAAAGCTATTTATGAGAAGGAAATGTTGGCAATACTACATGCACTTAAGAAATGGTGACCTTACCTAATGGGAAGACACTTCAAGGTAAAAGCGGATCATGATAGTCTTAAATACTTTTTAGAACAAAGATTATCTTTAGAAGAGCAGCAAAAATGGGTCACAAAGATGTTGGTTTATGACTTTGAAATCATGTACAAAAAGGGGAAGAAAAATGTTGTTGCAGATGAACTCTCAAGAAAGGATAAGGATGTGGAAGCATTGCTTTGTGTCATTTCTATTATCCAACCAGATTGGATAAACGAAGGAAGGGATGAATGGAAGAATGACAAAGAAGTGTGGGAAATCATTCAAAAGTTGCAGCGATATACCAGTACATATGATACATTTAGCTAGAAAAATTATTCGTTATGGTACAAATATTGCTTATACCTCTGTAAGAATTCTCAACTCAAATAAAAGATTCTTCTGGAATTGCACACCTGTCCCTTAGGAGGGCATTCAGGATTTTTAAAAACTTACCACGGCGTTAAGAAGGAATTTTTTTGGGATGAACTTAAATCTAATATTCAATTGTTTGTGCTGGAATGTTTGGTTTGCCAACAAAATAAATTTGAGACAATTAAGACCCCAGGTCTATTACACCCTTTATCCATTCCATGTCAACGTTGGGAGGAGGCTTCAATGGATTTTATCACAGGTTTACCCAAGTCCAAAGGAAAGAGTGTCATCATGGTGGTAGTTGATAGACTTACCAAGTATGCACACTTTTTTGCGTTATCATATCCATTTGATACAAGAGGATGATGAAAATAAGGTGGTAGTCTTAAAAATAGACTATTGCTTACTTTATAACCAATCAGATGAGTTCAAGCGGATTCTGTATGTGGCTTACTTTACACTGAGGGTCCTAATTTTCTTTTAAACATATCAATCCCAATTTGACTTTCCATTTTTAACAGGTTCTTCACTCTAAGCCGTTGATCTCCTCTCTCCAAATCTAATGGTCATCATTCACCCCGATCAACAAAACAATTTGTTGATCCTCCATCGTTGATCAAATCGCACTTGATCCAACAGTTAATAGCAATATCGAGTGAGCCACTTGCACGGAGATTACCCACCTGATAAAGTGGTTTTCTCTCTCCACCCGAGTGCTATGTGTCCACTGGTTAATGGAATCAGGTGATCACCCCGAATTACCACTTATAGCTTTTCCTTCGTCGAATAACCACCTTCGCTAATAAAACCCTCTTTTCCAATATAACTCACATGCATCAAAATCAAACTTAAATAAAGCGCTTAATCAATGTTTTAACGCTTAATTCCAAGTTTACCTCTTAACACTAAATGACCGCGATTTAGTGGAAAAACACATAAATACTGAGATTTACCATTAAAGTGTGAAAACAAAGAAAATACCCGGTTACATTCAGAACGCAGATACACATAGATAAGCAAGAGTCTACACCAGGATTACCACACAGACGCACACTGAGTCAATTTATTCAATATAATAGAAGTTACAGAGTCTTGACCCTCTCGGCTCAATTACAGTGATTTATTTGACCTTTGTCTCAATCTCAAAACCCTATCTATCACTCAAACTCTCGCCTCTCACTCAATTCTCAATCATCTCAGCTAATCCCTTTCCATTATATTTTCTTCTCTTTTATGAGTCCAATCCTATTCTAACTGCACTAACAACTCGATCTCTATTTTAATCAATCTAACAGTCAAATCTCTATTTTTAAGCTCTATTACAAACCTATGCTAACAACTTAGCCCTTAGTCTAAAATAAGACAATTTTCTGATTATTACTGCTAGGTTCCTATACCAATAAGAGTCATAATTTTGAATGACTGAGATTAAAACTTGTAATATTGTACATACCTTTGCTTTTGCAAATGTTTTCCATATTCAAAAAATTAAAAAATATAAAGAGGGTATGTCCTAAAAGAATAATCAAAGGAAAAAAGAATTTAAAAAGTCAAAAAATATGAACCCCAAGAAAAGAAAAAAGACCATGAAAGTGAGCAAGCCAAAATGCTGCTCCTATTTATTTTTATTAGCATAATAAATGATTGTGTGCAGCTTGCGATCCTTGCCATAATCAATGATAGTAAAAATGTTTAAAATTGGTTATTTCATGTTTTCAATTTCATGTCTATAGAGAATAAAAATATGGCCAAACAGTGTAACCTTGGCAGATAATTAGATAGGTAGAGTAAATAAGAGGAGCTCAACTCTTTAATTTGAGCCCTTGGATGTAATAAGCTTAGATTTAGTTAATTTACTATTATAAAGAAAAAGAAAAATATTTGATAAGATTTTGCTAGCAAAAATGCACCCTAATAAAATGAAGTAAAAATGATAGGAAAAGTAGATGGGTAAGTAGGAGAAAGATTGCAAAAGTATAATGATTGGTTAGACAAAAAGCATATTTATCATTCTCATCATAAAAGTTCCAGATATGAATGAACAATCAACCATGCAAATGGATTTCAAAGTCAATTAATTAACTTCCTCCATTCATTTCACCTTTTACTTTACTAAATTCCCATAAATAAATTCTAAGTACTTAAATTCTTTAAGTCAAATAGGCTCAAAGCATTTCTTTGACTTTTGGAGGGACTGGACCCTCAGCTTAATGACTTAAGGACTACAAGTACTCGATTCCCCCTCATCAAAAATTAATCTCCCTTCATGCCCCCTCATTTCCCTAATAAAACCACTTTTCCTAAGGTTAAACCACTATTTTCCTAGGGAAAGTAATCACTCCCATGTAAAATCCCTTTTTCCTAAAAAACCTACTAAAACACTTTAGCCTAAGTTATAATGCATATATGCGAAAAGCAAACAAATCACAGAAAATACATTATGCTTAGCGCAATTCATTTCCGCCATTTTCATATTAACTTCTAACTTTTATATATTAATTCCCATTAATACCCTTTCCCATTTGTATATATTAAATCCCTTACATTAATATCCCTAGACCTAGTTTTAACTATAAAACTACGAATTTCACCCAAACCCCGACAAAGTTCATTAATTGATCGATTCACAATTACGTTAAGTAAAACTCCACAAATCATCCCCGCTGCCTAAGTTCATCATTAACCCATGCTTAATCACCATACCGCAGCAATTAACCCATCCCCACCCCCCTCCCCAATACCCTCCATGCTCGTTCATAGCACGATCACCGTCTGATCTGACAACCCACATCCAACGCTCATAAGCCATTTTGGGTGGGATCATCTGCCAAATGATACCCACCCAAAAATGTGGTTTTCCGCCCGGTCCCCGATGCTACGTGTCATTCAATAAATTGAATCGAGTGGCCTCTCCCAAATACCACCAAGTGCCCAAAAGTGGTGCAATAAAAACCGTTTACCGCCCACCCACCACAAGACAAAGTAACCACTGTTCACCCTGTACCCGCCAAAACTAACTTTTTGCACATAAAATCCAAAAGACCCCAAATCATTTGTTTTCACTAGAATTTCAACTGTAAATCTCTGTACACATGCACGCCACCTGTGAATGTTGAAGTCATCAACCCATGTTCGATTGCACTACAAATACGACGCAGACCACCCAGTCAGCTTTCCAGCCTATACAAAAATCGTTCAAACATTTGCAATTGTCAGCCATCTTGTTCAGAACCATTTCATCCCATTTCTAGGTATTTAAACTAGTATTCACCCAATACCCTGTCAAATTCAAAGAAACCAGTTACTGAGTTTTCTTAGTTAAGCTAAAAATTAATCAAAGAAGCTCAAGGACTCAAACCTACTCCATGTTGAACACCATTTCCCTAAAAGTACAAATTAACCCCCATACTCAAATCCGCAAGAACTGAGAATAGTTGCCCCAATTGCCATGGATGTAACACCTGTCACCACTCCCCATATAGACCCAGACCACCTTCCCCTAGCCAATAAAGATTTTCAAATAAATGACACCTCTATCCAAGAATCCCTACTCAAAGTATACTTTCAAAGTAGGGATAGATACTTGAACCACGCTAATGAAATTGGTCTATGGGAGTCCAATTTACCTAAGTACCAGTTCCCCAAAGTCCACATTTTCCTATAAATTGTACATTATTTCCATGCCAACTATGTCCCCAATCAAAGAGTAGTCGTGTCCCCTAACCAAGCTATACTTTTCACTATCACTGCTAAATCTATAATGAGATGTTACAACTCCAGCCTGGCCAAAACTTGACTCCTCTTTCAATTGGAGCCTTGTTAGAACAGTTCCCTAAGCTTACTACTACAAAATTGGCAGAAATGTTCCAAACTTTCATTAGATAAGAAAAACACATCCCAAAGTATCCTCCTCCATATGTAGCTACCATTTTCTCCTCATGGGGGATAAATATTGTGGCTACGATATCTAGTTTCCTAGCTTATGCCACCGATGAGTACATTGATGAGATTGCCTTGTCTTTCATGTCCATCTATACTCCAGGGCAACCTCCTGCTATTATCTATGACTATGCGCAGTTTATAGTTGATAGGATGCATGACTAGTTCCTCATATTAAATAATGAAAGAGTTTTTAAGTATTCCTCTCTTTTGTATCACCTTTTTCTATATTACCAGTCAAACAAGTTTCCATTCACCCTGCAGAAGCTTGATACAAAAGGTCAGCCCATACCAGTCATTTTCTGGACTCCATTGATCCATAAATATCAGTCCCCATATTCATATGCTGACTTCATTGACCTATTTGTGCATCTAATTGTGACAATGCTAATAGGAAGCCCTCCTCCAAGAATTAGTGAAGACATTAAAAGGGTCCTTCAATTGTCAAAACAAACTAAGGTAGGTGATTGGTACTTATACCAAAACCATACTGAAATCAGAATCAATGCTGACATGTTGGCTCCATACAAGGTCCCAAAATACCTCCCAATGAGGTTATCTGCTTTAGAGTATTACAGGTAGATTATCAGTGTAGATGAAACAAACTTTGTCAATGCCAAGAAGAAGGCCAACTTCAAAATAAAAGACCAACTAGGCCCCTTCATATGTAACTCAAGGGAAGTAGGTCAAGAAGCAGATGCCATTTTACAAAGCATGAAATTCCAAAGGAGCTTTGTTTGGATATATGACCCTTCGGAATTCATATCCAAGAAGAGGCAAAAGTTCAAGTTAACACCTTTTACCCACCATCCCATACCTGAAATTGAAGCCTATGCCAACCAATCAAAATGGGTGGAAGGAACCTTAATTGATCAGAAGAGCACCAAGATAGACATAGAAAATTCTCTACTTGACCTGTGAAAACTTGATGAGGGTTCCTTTCTACAGGTGCCAGAACAATCAAGGAGGCTAGAGCAGTCTGACCAGCCAAAACAATCAGAAGAACCAGAAACTACTTCATATACACATCCAGTCATGCAAACTCCTCAGAAAGAGGAGAAGGTCCCAAAAAGAAATAGAGAAGGGGCTTCCACTTCAGGAATGCCTACTTCTAATGTACAGCAAGAATCAAACAAAAGGCAAAATCCCAATCTAGCCTCTGAGCAAGAATTTACTAAAGATTCAACTGAGGTCACCAACACATAGGTTGAAAGAAGTAGGCCCACCACTCCATCTGGGAGTGTGCAGGAGCCTTCCACAATAGACTTGGATGTTGGTGAGGTAGAAAAGTGTTGAGGTATCTTCCTTCATAATGCATGCAAATAAGGACCAAGATGTTAAGAAAATATACAAAGATATCAAAGCCAGAAATGAGAGGTTTAAGGCCCAAACATATGCCCAATATCTGAATATGACCCCCACCAATCAAAAAAGGCTAATGTCAGCCTTTGATATCAAAGAGGGGGAAATGCAGATGACTTTCACCAAGCCAACCACTCAGCAGCCAAGAGCATCATTAGATTTTCAAAAAGGTGGATTTTGAAGTACTCGCAAGGGATATTCATCCCATTGACCAGATTGAACTACACAAGAAAATAGGGGAGATGATATACTCCAAATTAACAGGGAAGGCCATTGCTGCCCACCAATTACAGGACTCCCTAAACAATATATCAGCACAATTTCAGTTGGAGAAAGCCTCCTCACATGCCAAGGATACTATAATCAAGTCCTTATAAGACTTAGTGATTGAATTGGGACATGATCCCAAGGATGTAAAAGCTACAAAATAGCTGATTTAAAAGAAAAATGAAGATATTGTTGCACTTAAGAAGTAGCTTAAGATACCTTAGCTACATCACCCACAGACAAGGGAAGTACTAGAAGCACAACAAGGACATGAAGAGCTCATAGACTTGGTCCTGAAGATGAACGATCAACTCAAGGAGACAGAGAATTAGTTGGACACTTTAATTCAGTCGGAGCAAAGTGACTTGGCCACAACTTCTAAAATTGTCATCCCCATAGTATCTACAATAGTTCCTTCCATACTGGCAGCATCGTTGGCACACACAGCTCCACCTGCCACAGCATTGCCAGTAACAACTGAGCCTACTATAGCATCAGGTACACCAGCGGATAAAGCAGCAAAACTTGTCAAAGTCATGGAAGATATGTCTATCCAGGCTACAGAGCTTAAAAGATTAAAGGAGAAGGTGGCAAGTTTGGAAACTGACTGCAAACTTGCCTAGCTCAAGCAAAAAGAAGAAACACAGAAGGCTCAGAGAATGGGTGAGAAAATCAAGGTCCTGGAAAAATATTTGACACTATAGAAACCAATTGGACAAACCAAAAAGATGGTGTGGGAAAATATAATTAAATCTGTCAATGATATTTGGCCATCAATCTAGGTAATATTTGAGCAAACAGAATTAGTAAAGATAGCTAGTGAAGCTATCCAAAAGGTAAAGGGAGAATTGGGGGATAAACCAGAGGATGTCAATCGACTCATCCACTTCCTAAACAGAAAGAATAGATATGAGCTCCATGAGATTAACATAGAAGATAGGGTTGAAGCCATTCTGGAGATTAGGAAGGTTCTTTCCAAAAGAAACCTTATGCTTAAATTAGAAGAGAAGTGCCATAACATGCAGGTAACCATTGACAGGGTCATGGCTAAGTTTCAGATTTTAAGGGAGAAGGGTCTTCCCAGTCCTATGGTCATCAATGAAAAAATCGTGGCCCAACTAGACTATGGAGATAGACTAAGAAAATTGTCTAAGGAACAAGCAAGTTCTTCAGCCATTGAATCCCTGCCAATAGGCAAAGTGTTATATGACACATTAGAGAACTTGTTTTTCCTAGAGCATGAGGTGAAACATTTTTTCCTCACCAAGCCAAATTTTGCAAAATACACAGAGGCAAATGAAATCTACAAAAGGATGGTGAATGTAAAATTACCTCATGTGGAATGGTGGGAAAAAATGACAGATTTACTATGATAAATTTACATCATAAAGTTACTGCACAGTAAATGAAGGCAACTAGTTAAAATAGGGAAAAGAAGAGCAGCAGGGTCAAAACGTATCAGTTGAAAGATGAAAGTAAAGAAGATTCCAACATAGAAATGCTACAAATATTATCCAGCTTAAATGACTCCAACTCAACTGAAACAGCTAACAACACCACAGTAAAAGGGACAGCATGAAGCAATTCAACATTTGTCTCTATCTTCATGCAAGAGGATATTTATTTTTCCTAAATTAAATCTCAAGTTGTTTTAAGATATTTTGTAAACAATTTTGTATATATACTTCATATTTCGAAGTATGTAGGGTGGATTCCAAGACATTTCTATAGACTTTTTCTTTCAAATCAAAATTCTATTGAATCAATGACTGGATTGGCTTGCTGGATCAAGGAATAAAGATCAGATATTTTACAGGATTCTTATGTAAAGCGAAATACAAATAAGTATTCTCCCATGTTAAATTTTGTTTTTCCTTATGTGTTTTCCACAATCTTTTGTGTAAATTTCTAAAATCTAAATGTATAGCCAGGAATGATATTTCAGAAATTGCTTAAATGCACTCTGTCTTGACTGTTATGCATTATTGTATGTTTTCTTCACACGTCTAAGTTAAGGAATTCTTGACTACTCCTTAGTTTAGATAACCCCTAGCCATCTATAGCAAAGGATTCTTAATTTCTCTTTGTTCATGATCATCCTTTATTCTTCATTCTAATCCTGGTCCAAGGATTATTAAGTTCCCTTTCACCCTGGTTAGAATTACTTCACCCATTAGGCCTAAAGATTTTCATTTTGCTTTGCTAGCCTACCCTGTGAACATTCCCTTTAATGATCTAGTCCAATTATGCTATCCATTTGTTGACTCCATAGCCCAATGGCTTGAAGACCTAGCTCTATCCATATGCTCCAAGAATTCCACCACTCAACCTTCAATTCAAAACCAAAACCCCAATGAACATTAAGAACTAGCCTAAAATCCCAGCAAACCAAGCTAAATTACATAGAGAGAGCCCTCTCTGGACTTAGGTTGGCTAGAGCCTAAGCCTAAAATATTGGTTTGTGGTTACCTTGGTTTATCCCTCCTTGTGATAACTCCTAAGGAAAATTTTGAGTGATAACATAGTGGCAACTCCACTGGGGAACTCAAACCCTCAGTCTTAATAAACCTTTGAGAAAATTTCAAATATTTATTTCAAGCCTCTTGAAGGGTTCATTAGAAGTTATTTACAAATTTCACAAAAAAGAAAGTAATTAGAAAAGCTTGAAATTCTGGCTTCAAGGAGAACCCCAGTAGTGGATAATCCCAACCTGATTTCGAGAAGACCCAAAAGACAAGAAAGTTCAATCAATCCAACACCTTCAATCAAAGCAAATTCATGCCTTAATGAGTGGTTTTTTTAACAATACCTTCCCTTTGATGTGTCATTTGACCTTTCCCTGTTTAGAACTAGGTTTGAAAGTGCACTTGATGACATAGTTCTAGATCCATAGTTTATTGTAGAACTCAAAGTGCAAAAGGAAAACCAATCAATTTATGAATATATTGTGAATTCCCCACATTCATCCCTTACTATTGCCAAGATCCCCGAGCTTTCTGAACTAGTGTCCACTACTCTTAGTTCACCATTATTCCCTTCAACCTCTGAATTTCATTCCCCACCTCCATTTATACCTTCAATTCCCTGCCAACTTACCATTACCCATCAATCACCTATCACTCCTAGTTCTCCATCGACTATTGTATCATCTCCAAGTACTTCAACCCCATGTCTTATCCCTACCCAACTTAGAGCCATGCCAAATAGATATGCTCCTCTTGTGTTACCTGCCCCACTTGGTGCCATGCCACAAGACTACCAAAACAAAATTGTCCAATTTGATGGCATAGGACCTTATACAGCACAACATCATGTAAACAAAATGACTGGCTACTTTAAATTGCATGAAATGATATTGGAGATGTTCAAATGAGAATTGTTTCTCAGACTATAGCTGGTGATGTTAGGAAATGGTTCAAAGCATTACCTGCTAATATCATAGATAGTCTAGATATATTTTATCAACAATTTTTAAATAGATGGGAAAAGAAAAATAACCCTTTGCAGATCCTTTCAGAGTATGAAAATATTAAAAGAGGACCTAATGAAACACTCCAGGATTATTTCACTAGATTTAAAAATATATATAATGCAATACTAGTGAATCTTATACCCCCTCCTGACTTAGCATTAATAAAATTTCCTGATCGGTTTGATACTGATATGGCAATCCAAATCACAGAGAGAAATCCCCCAACTCTAGAAGACATGCAGAGTGTATTAGTTAGTGTAGAAGCCAATTTGCTAGAAAAAAGAGCTAGAGTTAGGAATGAAAGGAGAGGATCTGTGAAAGATGAAGCCTCACCCTCTGACCTTAAAATAGATGTTCTGTCCAAGAGTGTGGAAAAGCTTATGGATAGGATAGATAATATGGAGAAGAAGCCTCAATGGGATAATCAACAGGCACCTCCAGTTAGAAACCAAAACTTTAGAAAGAATCAAAATCAAAATACTGGAAAGAATGGACCTGATCACAATATTAGGCCTCCCTTTCAAGAAAACTATGCTGAAACATCTCATTCAGATGACCCTTAGCAAGAAACATATATTAACTTGATGGGATTGGATGATGAGGATATTGTCTTCTTGACCCAAGATGAGAAGGAACTGCATATGTTGCAGGAAATGCAGACCCAATCCAGAGAATCATTTGATTATAAACAAGGATATGATTCTTCCATATTTGAAGTACACAAACAATATAACTTAACGAGTAAAAAGAATACTGATGCTCCTGACCAAACCAAGAAAACAATGCCAAATTAACCCAAGAAAATCAAAGCAACTCCAATTACTAAAACTCTCCAAATCGCCCCTAGACCAAACCAGAACACTCCTGGTCCCATCATTGTAGATATAACCCCTAATCAACCCCCTAATGATCAACCATCCACTTCAATCCCCTCCAAGAAAATAGTGGAAAATCCTCCAAACACCATATTAGAAAATCCACATAAAAAGACCCCAAATATATAAAAAGAAGAGCAACCTACTCTAATTCCTGCTATGAAAATTCCAAGCCCTCAAATAGAAATATCCCCTTTGCCTTTCAATTTGGGAGTAGAGGTAGCTAAACTAAAAATTTCAGTTCCCTTAATAGAACTGATTAAAAGTGAAACCTATAAGTCTCAAATAAACCAAACCTTAAACGTTGTTGAGAATGAAGATTTTTTCAACTTGTTTGATGATCAGCCAAAACTTATATTTGGTCCTGATGTTAATGGAAAACCACTAGAAGGAGGGGTACCACCCTTTTATATTAACCTTAGCATTCATGATAAAATCTTACACAACGCAATGTTAGATTCTGGGGCCTCACACAATTTAATGCCCAAAGCAATTATGGAAAAATTAAACTTAGACATTACAAGACCTTACAAGGACTTATTTTCATTTGACTCAAGTCAAGTAAAGTGTCTAGGGTTAATCAAAGACCTGTGTGTTCCCTTAGTACAATATCCTTCTAAAAGCATTCTCATGGATATAGTAGTCACTAGCATCCCACCCAAATATGGCATGCTATTGTATAGATCATGGGGAGCCAAAATCCAAGGATATTTACAACTTGACATGTCCCACAATATCTATTTTTGGACAACCTAAAAAGATGTATATAGAGGACCTAATGAAATATGTGGTGAGTAACCAGGATAGGCCTCAAAAATTTCCTATCTACTCCATGCATTCAGACATTGATTCTTTTATTTTGTATAATGTTGAACAAACACAACAAACTACTTCAAACAATATTGTTTCAGAACCAAAAGAAATTGCAGTAACAGCTATAAATGAAACTGTCCAAACTCAAGAGATTTCCAATAAACAAGATAATCA
Source organism: Pinus taeda (assembly GCA_000404065.3). Classification (NCBI taxonomy): domain Eukaryota; kingdom Viridiplantae; phylum Streptophyta; class Pinopsida; order Pinales; family Pinaceae; genus Pinus; species Pinus taeda. Next base: position 46,072 of record APFE030909635.1, on the reverse strand, counting down.
AAATATAATAGACAATGAAAATTTTGTTCCACCAGATAGTGAAAATCATGAACATGAGATACTATGGCATCTTGAATTTGATGGATCAATAAATAAGTTAGGAGCAGGAGTAGGAGTATGGATATACAATCTGGAAAATGATCACTCAGAGGGCCATGCTTACAGACTGAATTTTAAATGCACTAACAACATGGCTAAGCATGAAGACCTGATTTTACGTCTCAAACTAGTTAGGAATTTAGGAGCAAAAGAGTTTATGTCATGGGAGACTCTGAGTTAGTTCTAAAACAAATTAATGTTGCATATATGACCAAAGACCCTAGATTAAGTTTTTATATAGGGACAATTGTAGAAATAATGAATACTTTCCTAGAAACTAAGCTTGTAGTCATCCCAAGGAAACATAATATGCAGGCTCATAGTTTAGCAATGTTTGCCAGCACTTGTAAGTTACCATTTCAACCTAACCATCAAGATACTGCTGAGGTCAGGCATAGACCTGTTGTCCCAGATAACTTGAAAAAATGGCAAGTATTTGCTAATGACAAACAGATAAACAATTTTTAACCTTAGAAGAATAATTTGTAGATAGTAATATAGATACTGACATAACATCAGATCCTGATTTTAAAGATGAAATAGAAATTAATGAAATATATGATGAAAAGATAGATAGATTTCGTCCCACTAAATTTACAAGATCAAATGTAGAAAAACTAAAGGAAATTGAGATTGATGACATAATTAACAAAGACTCTAAAGCCATTAATCTGAAAGACAACTTTTTGCTGAAAGGATTAACCCCTTTGGAAGACTTGTTTGACTCAAATTATGTCCCTAGAAAACCAAAGATGGAACCCTTAAAATCTGATATAGAGGAGTGTAATATAGGCACTAAGGAAAATCCAAAATTAATAAAACTTTCGAAGTCATTACCTCCTATTGAAAAAGTGAAATACCTTGAATTATTAAAAGAATTTCAAGATGTCTTTGCTTGGAGTTATGAGGAGCCTAATTCCTATGACTCCAGCATCATACAACACACCATCCCCATAAAATAAAACCAGACACCTTTCAGACAAAATGTTAAGAGGATTAATCCCATCCTATTACCTTCTATTGAAAAGGAAATCCGAAGGATGTACTAAGATAATAGCACCAATCAGATTCTCTGATTGGGCTTCAAATTTGGTGCCAACAAGGAAGAAAACTGGTGAGATCAGCCTTTGTGTTGATCTCAGAAATATTAATAAAGTTTCACTCAAATACAATTACCCTCTCCCTAAAATGGATCATATCTTACAAAGGATAGTTGGGTCAACTAGAATCTCATTATTGGATGGGTTTTCTGGTTATAATTAGATTTTAGTTCACCCAGATGACCAAGCCAAAACTGCATTTACTACTCCTTTGGGCATATTCATGTATGTGAAGATGCCTTTTGGATTAATGAATGCAGGGACCACTTTCCAAAGAGCCATGGACATAGCTTTTGCCAAGGAAATTCATGACTTCCTAGTAATATATTTAGATGACATCACTGTATTCTCAAAATCTGGTAATCAACACTTAGATCATCTAAGGCAGGTTTTCATCAAATGCAGGAAGTGTGGAATTTCTTTAAATCCCGAGAAATATTTATTTGGGTTAGAAGAGGGAAAGTTATTATGGCATATAATCTCAAAAGATGGTATCCAAATGGATCCTACAAGAATATAAGCCACCTTACAGATACAACATCCTAGGAACATTAGGGAATTACAAGCCTTTTTAGGGAAAACTAACTTTCTTAGGAGATTTATTTCTAACCTAGCAGAATTAATTAGATCATTGAACAATATGTTGAAAACAGATTCAACCATAAAATTAATAATTAATTAGAATAATAATTAAAATAAATAAATAAGCAAAATAAATACAATCAAAGCAATTATAATAATTAATTAATAATTAATAATTAATTAAAACAATAATAAATATATACAATTAAAAAAATTATAGAATCAATTAGTTTACAACAATTAAAATTAATAATTAAAATAATTTTAATTTTTTAATTAAAATAAATAATAATTAAAATTTAAATTAATTTAAAAAATATAACTAAAAAATTATATAAATATAAAATGAATTAAAATAATAAATATAAAACTAATATCAATTAAAAATATATTACAACAATTAAAATTAATATTTATAATTACAAGATTATAATTAAAATTAGAAATAATTAAATTAAATTAAATTAAAATAATTAAAATAGAAATAATTAATTAAGATCAAATTAAAATAATTATATAATTAGATAATTAAAACAAATATAATTAATATAACCATAAACTTAAAAGTAAAAAAGAATAATTAAATTAATTATATCTGTTGGCTAAGCATCTCTATATATATAATTGGAAAAATAAGACCAGTGTTTCAACATTCTTTCACATCCTGAAGATGAACCATTGTTGCTGGTTTGAAACGTCGATGAAAAAAGAATCCTTATGCAATGTATCCGGAAGATAATCTAAACAATAAAATGGACCGTTGAGGCTAAGAAATCCTTTGAAGACATTAAGCTAGCCTTAAATAAAACACTAGTTTTAATCAATCCAAAATTTGACAGAGATTTCATTTTATTTTCCTTTGCTTTAGAACATACAATTGCTGCAGTTCTACTACAGAAAAAAGATCAGGGTTATGAACAACCTATTGCCTTTTTTAGCAAAGCCCTGAGGGATGCCCCCTTAAAATACAACATAATGGAAAAACAAGCCTTTGCTTTGGTCAAAGCTATCAAAGATTTCAAAGTTTACATTTTATATTCTCATATAGTAGCCTATGTCCCTAATTCAGTAGTCAAGGACATCCTAACTCAGGAAGGTCCAGATGGAAAGAGAGGGAAATGGATTGCTACTATATTGGAATATGACCTAGAAATCAAACCAACAAAGTTAATCAAAGGCCAAGGTTTAGCCAAGCTCATGGTTGAATCGAATTGTCAGGCCTTAGATATAAATTTTATTGCAGAAATGGATAATGAAGAGGAGATGGTGACTCCACCAATCAACCAAGCCTTTATTGAATCACCATGGTATGCTGATATCATATATGTTTTACTAAATCTACAAGCTCCTCCTGAATTATCTAGGACCAAAAATTGGTTTTTAAAAATGAAATCCTTAAAATTTTGCATAGTAGATAATGCTTTGTTTTGGAGGAATTATGAAGGTATTCTTCTCAATTGTTTATTGAAAGAAGAATCTAACAAAGTGTTACAAGAGTTTCATGCAGGTGATTGTGGAGGACATATTTACTGGAAATCCACTACTGACAAAATTCTTAGATCCGGTTTCTATTGGCCTATTTTATTTTCTGATGTAAAGAAATATGTAACCTCCTATCATAAGTGTCAAATTTTTGAAGGAAAGAAAAAGCTTATACCCCTGCCCCTAAAACCAATATCTGCTAAAGCACCTTTTCAACAATGGGGTCTAGACTTCATTGGTGAAATCCACCCACCTTCCTCTGCCCAACACAAATGGATCCTTACTGCCGCAGATTATTTTACGAAATGGATAGAGGTCATACCTTCAAGGCAAGCCACTGACACTATTATAATAACCTTCCTTGAGGCCAACATCCTATCAAGATTTCGATGCCCAACCAAGATCATCACTGATAATGCAGTAGCTTTCAAATCCAGAAAAATGATAGATTTTTGTAGTAAGTATCATATAACCCTGGTCCATTCCATAGCTTATTACCCTCAAGGAAATGGACTAGAAGAATCCTCAAACAAAAGCCTGGTAAATATCATCAAAACATTGTTAGAGGATAACAAGAAAACATGGAACAAAAAGCTAGTAAATGCCTTATGGGCAGACAGGCTATAACCACAACGAAATCAATTGGTACTTCTCCCTATCAATTAGTTTATGGAATGGAAGTTGTTTTCCCATCTTCCTTGGGAACACCGATGACGAAGTTGCTCCAAGAATTTCAGGTTGAACCAAATGACATCTAAAGAAGAATCAACCAAATAATTCATTTGCAGCAAACTAGGGAAGAAGTGTACATCCTATCTCAGGTTGTGCAGGAAAGGATCAAGAAGATTTTTTGATAAAAGGACCAAGGCTGAAGATTTTTACCCAGGGGACAAAGTTCTAAAATGGGATTCAAGGAGAGAAGATAAAGGTAAACATGGGAAATTTTATTTCCTGTGGAAATTCCTATATGTCATTTATGCTTTCAGAGGTAACAATGTTTTTTTCCTAAGAGAAATGGATGTTATAGAAGCAGAAGGGGGGCCAGTGAATAGTTGAATGCTCAAACACTATATTGAACCTAGTTACTATTTTCACTTATCATTTGTACATACTTTACTTTCAAAATTCTAGAGTTGATTGGATGGTGGTTTTTGAAGTTGAAGCCTCGAGAAAAGACCCTAAGATTTAAAAATTTTACTCTCATAAATAGTAATAATGCAGAAGCATAAAAGGAAAATGTTGCAGGGTAATATCACAGAAAATCAGAATGCCATCGATCTACAAAGTTCTTGACATTTTTCACCAAGAAATTCCATCCTCAATTGGAGCCACTGTTAGGTTCCTATACGAATAGGAGTCATAATTTTGAATGAATGAGATTAAACCTTGTAATATTGTACATACCTTTGCTTTTGCAAATGTTTTCCATATTCAAAAAATTAAAAAATTCAAAGAGGGTATGTCCTAGAAGAATAATCAAAGGACAAAAAGAATAAAAAAGGTCAAAAAATATGAACCCCGAGAAAAGAAAAAATACCATGAAAGTGAGCAAGCCAAAATGCCACTCATATTTATTTTTATGCATAATAAATGATTGTGTGCAGCTTGCGATCCTTGCCACAATCCATGATAGTCAAAATGTTTAAACTTGGCTATTTCATGTTTTCAATTTCATGTCTATAGATAGAGAATACAAATCTGGCCAAACAATGTAACCTTGGCAGATAATTAGATAGATAGAGTAAATAAAATGAGCTCAATTGTTTAATCTGAGCCCTTGGATGTAATAAGGTTAGATTTAGTTAGTTTACTATTGTAAAGAAAAAGAAAAATATTTGATAAGGGTTTTCTAGCTCAAATGCACCCTGATAAAGTGAAGTAAAAATGGTAGGAAAAGTAGATGGGTAAGTAGGAGAAAGATTGCAGAAGTATGATGATTGGTTAGACAAAAAGCATATTTATCATTCTCATCATAAAAGTTCCAGATATGAATGAACAATCAACCATGTAAATGGATTTCAAAGTCAATTAATTAACTTCCTCCATTCATTTCACCTTTTACTTTACTAAATTCCCATAAATAAATTCTAAGTACTTAAATCCTTTAAGTCAAATAGGCTCACAACATTTCTCTGACTTTTGGAGGGACCGACCCTCAGCTTAATGACTTAAGGACAAAAAGTACTAGATTCCCCCTCATCAAAAATTCATCTCCATTCATCCCCCCTCATTTCCCTAATAAAACCCCTTTTCCTAAGGTTAAAACACTATTTTCCTAGGGAAAGTAATCACCCCCATGTAAAACCCCTTTTTCCCAAAAAACCTACTAAAACACTTTAGCCTAAATTATAATGCATATATGCGAAAAGAAAACAAATCACAGAAAATACATTATGCTTAGCGCAACTCCCACCATTTTCATATTAACTTCTAACTTTTATATATTAATTCCCATTAATACCCTTTCCTGTATGTATATATTAAATCCCTTACATTAATATCCCTATACCTAGTTTTAACTATAAAACTACAAATTTCACCCAAACCCCAACAAAGTTCTTTAACTGATCGATTCACGATTACGTTAAGTAAAACTCCGCAAATCACCCCCGCCGCCTAAGTTCATCATTAACCCATGCTTAATCACCATACCACCGTAATCAACTCATCTCCCCCCACCCCCAATTACCCTCTGTGCTCATTCACAACATGATCACCGTCCGATATGAAGGCCCACATCCAACGCTCATAAGCCATTTTGGGCTGGATCATTTGCCGAACGATACCCACCCGAAAAATTGGTTTTCCACCTGGCCCCTAATGCTACGTGTCATTCAATAAATGGAATTGGGTGGCCTCTCCCAAATACCACCAAGCGCCCAAAAGTGGTGCGATAGAAACTGTTTACTGCCTGCCCGCTACACGAAAAAATAACTATTGTTCACCCTATACCTGCCAAAACTAACTTTTCGTGCAGAAAATCCAAAAAACCCCAAATCATTTGTTTTCACTGGAATTTTGACTGTAAACCTCTCTATGCATGCACGCCACCTACGAACGTCAAAGTCGTCAACCCACATCCAATTTCACTCCAAATACGCCACAGACCACCCAGTCAACTTTCTAGCCTATACAAAAATAGTTCAAACATTTGCAGTCGTCAGCCATCTTGTTCAGAACCATTTCATCCCATTTCCAGGTATTTAAACCAGTATTCACCTACTACCTTGTGAAATTCAAAGAAACCAGTTACTGAGTTTTCTTAGTTAAGCTAAAAATTAATCAAAGAAGCTCAAGGACTCAAACCTACTTCGTGTTGAACACCATTGCCCTAAAAATACAAATTACCCCCCATACTCAAATCCACAAGAACTGAGAATGGCTAACATGGAAGACCTATCACCACTCAACATCTAGAGCTGGACCACCTTCCCCTAGCCGACAAAGATTTTTAGATAAAGGACACCTCTATCTAATAATCTCCGCTCAAAGTGTACTGTCAAAGTAGGGATAGATACTTGAACCACACTGATGAAATTGATCTGTGGGAGTCCAATTTACCTAAGTACCAGTTCCCTAGAGTCCACATTTTCCCAGAAATTGTACATTATTGCCATGCCAATTATGTCCCCAGTCAAAGAGCAGTCGTGTCCCCTAACCAAGCTATACTTTTCACTATCACTGTTGAATCTATAAATAAGATGTTACAACTCCAACCTAGCCAAAACTTTACTCCTCTTTCAATTGGAGCCTTGATAGACCAGTTCCCTAAGCTTACTACTGCAAAATTAGTAGAAATGTTCAAAAAAATCATAAGAGAAGAAAAACACATCCCAAAGGATCCTCCTCCATATGTAGCTACCATTTTCTCCTCATGGGGGAGAAATATTGTGGCTATGATATCTAGTGTCCTAGGTTATACCACCAGTGAGTACATTGATGAGATTCTCCTGTCTTTCATGTCCATCTATACTCCAAGGCAGCCTCCTTTTGTTATCTATAACTATGCCCAATTTATAGCTGATAGGATGCATGACCAGTTCCTCAGATTAAATAATGAAAGAGTTTTTATGTATTCCTCTCTTTTGTATCACCTTTTTCTATATTACCAGTCAGACAAGTTTCCATTCACCCTGCAGAAGCTTGATACAAAAGGTCAGCCTAGATGATCCAGGTAGCTCCAGAGACACACATAGGACAAGGAGGACTCAGGGAAGCTCAAAAATCAAAATGTTCATAATGGTTTCAACCCAGGACTTGAGCGTAGATATCGTCATCCCAATCGCAAAGGTATGAACCATTCATTAATCTGAGTCAGAATGAGAAAGTTAGAAGCAATCAAAGTTGGGTTGACTTTTTGATGACTCGGCAGGCTTAAGGAGGCCACAATTTGGACTTTTTCCCGGCCACCGGATTCTGGGCGAAATTGTGGGGTCGGTAAAATCTCTCCTATGGCCTAACATTCGAATGTTTGAACAAGGTTCTTTTTTATAATAAAAATATATATTAAAAAAGGGTGGTGGTGGGCCACCACCCCCACCACCTACGCCTTACTCCCACACCTCATATAATAAAACGTATTAGTTTGAGGGGCCGGTGGGAGTTGAACCCATGGCCGGCCCCACCCACGTGGTGGCCCCATGTGCCATAAAACCAACGCCCCCCACCATTTAATAACCGACAAACAAACAACATGTTTTGCACTGTGTAATACACCTGTGGGAGTTATGGGGCGAGTTATCCAAGGCGGAACCGACCACCAAAAATAAAACATTGGTTTGAATGAAAAAAAAAAATTGAGTTAAAATGGAGGGGTCGAGGTTTTACCACCCAACCTCTTCCTCATAATTTGTTGCTTTAACCAATCCATCTAAACTAGTTTGTTGGATAATATGCTCGGGATTTTATATAAGTATTCATTTCACGCAATTCGAGACAAAGATGGAGGAACCAGGAGCAGGCACAGAAATCAAGATGTAGTAATTCTTAATTAATTTTTAATGCAAGTGGAACCATGAATTTTGCAGGAGGGCTAAAATTTCACTTTGTCAGATTTTGATAAATTTTATATGGATTCAACACCTCTTGTCGTCACGAACGCAATGGCATTGTCCATTTCTCCATTAGATTTCTGCATTTTTCGGCCATTTTTCAGTATGCAAGTGGAACCATGGTTGTTGTAAAAACAAGGAGCGAAACCATGAGCCTTGAATTTTTCCCGAGGAGGTAAAATTTTGCCATGTCGGAATATAGTCAAGTTTATACTTGTTTTTCACGGTTTTCCATAGGAATCACAATGGAAAAGTCATATTTTCCATTTGAATTGCAGATTTCTAGTCCACCCATGGAGCAAAATCTTTGAGGAATCTAGGGGGAATCTAAAATATTCCTTGAGCACCAGATTCTCAACTTCTTAGAATTCAGATTTTGGACAGTCGATTTTGCACTACTCGATGCCACAAATCTGATGGTGCATTCAGATTTGTCATTCTGTAATTTCATTTTCGAGCCACTTTTCTAAGTGCCACTGCAGATGTCCACATTCATGTGCGAGCAGTCATTTTCATGCGATCGATGGTCCGAACCGCTTGAGCAGTTTGACATCTGCGTCTTTAGATGGCTCTTGGTTGTGAGGTATATGTTGTGTTCCTGTACTTCTTCTTTATGCATTGTGCTGCACCAATCCTTGTTGATGCTTGATGTGGGATATTGTTTCTTACTCATTTTTATTATTCTTGCTTGATGTGACACGGAATTTCCTATGTGATGTACTTGTTGTCATGATTCATCATGTTGTGTTTTGAGATCCCTTTGTTGTATGTTGATGGGATACTCATGTGTCGCCATGCATGTTTTCTTTGAGATCCCTTTTATGCCATATTGGTGTGATTCTCATCGTGCATGAGTTTTGTGTCATACTAATAGTAGTCTTTTGACTGAGAGTTGTTGTAGTGGAACATCTCTTAGAGCCACTCCTGCATGAGAGAATTTTCCTTATATGATAGCGACATAATCTCTATGTACATCATCATTATTGACAACACTTAATGCAATGGCCTACACCATCTTGACACCGGGGCCAGGAGACGTAGTCCCTCCTGGATGAACTCCGTTATCAACGCTTATGTTTTCATATGTTGATGATTGACATGTTCCTCTTCTTTATAGCATGCACATATATTCATTTATGTTTGTTTTAACAATGCAATTTAACACATCACGAAAGTAAAAGGTCTTGGAAGGGTCCTTCATCACACGCGAACCTGGATCAAGTGGTATCGGAGTGGTCTTTGCATTGATGTGAATTTCATCGTGAGCAATGGAATGTGCAGTGACAGAGGATAAAAAAGAGATGTACGAGACCATGCTAAAAATTTCCAAAAGAGTGGAAATCATGTATGAAACTCTATTGAAAGAGACAGAGGAAAAGGAGCAGTTGCGGCTTTAGCTGCAAGCCACAGAAGAGGCCATGGAAGAACTGAAGCAAAACAAACATAATCTTCAAACAAAGAACGTTGAATTGAAGATGCATCTACATGAAGAGAAAGAGGAGAAACATAGTTTTCTACGGCAGCTGCAAGAAAAGGACGAGTCCTTGGAAAAGCTGTAGCGTGACCCATGTGAGGTAAAAAGTAGTTCTCCATCTTCATGTATGTTTCCTGATGATGATTTTGTTGTTTTTTAAAATCACACCATGGGAATTGGCTCCAAACTGTTGAAGAAAATGGGGTATGAAGGAAAAGGCTTGGGCATTAATGGCCAAGGCATCATCAACCCCATCAAAGTAGAAGCATTTCCCTATCGAACAGGACTTGGGTATGTCAGAAAGGAAGTTGGGTAATGCGCCAAGACAGCTAGTGAGCCACCAACAATAGATTATGAGAAGCCCTCATCAATTCTTTCCAAATCGACAGAGGAGGTAAAAGATGTTGATTTCCTTTCGATTTTGTCGCCACATAGTATGATTTATGTTGGAGATGTGGAGATCCCAATCACAAGGACAAACCTGAGACTCCTTACCAGGATGAGACATGAGGAGGAAAAATAACTTAGTGTTAATAACCAATGCATAACTCAACCATTAGAGGTTGTGTAGAGATCTCAATTTGCAGGCTCGAGATACACCAAAGGAGAATGCTCAAAGGTGTCATATTTTTCCGAGACATTGTTGAAATCATCGAGGAAAGAGAATGATGGGAACACATCCCCATCATCCCATGGCAATGCCCATTGTAGGCAGAGAGCTGAGGCAAGCTCTCATTGCCATACTTACACCAGAGACAGCAAGGGAAGGTATAACCACTTTCGATCTTCAAATGTTCATTTTTATTATGATCATGTTGATAATACTGAACGTAAAACATGGCATTGAAAACATGCACCTTTTATGGATTACATAACCATACATTTTCTAAGTGTTGGAAAAGAATGGCAGCACACAAAAGGATGAGGCATGAAAGACCCTCTCAATAGCATGAAAAGAAACACGTTAAGAAGATATGGAGGAAGAAAACCTACTACAGTCATTGTGATAGAAGTGGCCATCAAAAAGCCACTTGTTGGAGGCTCCATCCAAAGCAGTGCCTTAAAGACAAAGCGTCAGTGCGTGAACCAGGTGAAGCAGTTATTCGACAAGAAAATGCGCCACAAGGAGGCGACCCAGTCACCTTGATAAGTGAAAAATGGTTTCTATATATGTTAGAATTTCATGGTCATGCTTTTGTAAATCATTTGTTGCATTTTAAAATGTAAAATTGATGATGTGTTTTCCATCACTTGTTCAGCAACAATGATGTCTGGTCTTATTTGGTGTCACATGTTAAACTATGAAAGTGATGTTATGTTTCTATCACTTGTCAAAAAAATAGTGTTTGGCCTTATGTTTGTAAATCATGTGTTGTAGTGATGATGAGTTTTTCCATCACTTGTTAAAGCAACAATGATATGTCGGTCTTGTTCTTGTAGCTGGGGTTTTGCATCCATCTTGTTATAAACGTGTCCATTGAGTATGTGTTATAAACTCATGGAAATTGTGAGACGTTTGGGTCATTAGTTGGTCATGTCAATCAAGCATGTAATTTGAAAAACAATGTACTATAGGTTGTAGAGGTAGCAGGTGTTGGCTCACCACTTAAGTCTCCAAAGAACAAAGGTGAAGGAGATGGAAGTGAGACCTTTTCAGGATGCTTGTGATGCATACATGGTACATAGAAGTCGCAGATTATTTTTCATGCTTTTGGAGGACCAAAAGCTCCTTAGTGGGGAGGATTGATCCAGGAGGCTCCAAACACACACAAAGGACAAGGAGGACTCAAGGAAGCTCAAAAACCTAAGTGTTCATAATGATGTTGACCCAAGACCAGATCATAGATCTCATCGTCCTGATCATGGATGTGCAAACGGTTCGTCAATCCGAGCCCGAATGAGAAAGTTAGAAGCACTCAAAGTTGGGTTGACTTTTTTATGACTCGGTAGGCTTAAGGAGGACACAATTTGGACTTTTTTCGGGCACCGGATTCAGGGAAAAATTGTGGGGTCATTAAAATCTCTCCTGCGACCTAAAATTCGAATTTTTGAACAACGTTCTTTTTTAT